>CAUYLG010066002.1:0-18402 GCA_963573385.1 Cacajao melanocephalus | reverse complement strand
CATCACTAGTCATTAGAAACATGCAAATCAAAAGCACATTGAGATACCATCTCATGCCAGGTAGAATGGCAATCATTAAAAAATCTGGAGACAACAGATGCCAGAGAGGATGTGGAGAAATAGGAACACTTTTACACTGTTGGTGGGAGGGTAAATTAGTTCAACCATTGTGGAAGACAGTGTGGCGATTCCTCATGGATCTAAAACTAGAAATACCATTTGACCCAGCAATCCCATTACTGGGTATATACCCAAAAGATTTTAAATTGTCCCATTATAAAGACGCATGCACACATATGTTCATTGCGGCACTGTTTACAGTAGCAAAGACTTGGAACCAACCCAAGGGTCCATCAATGATGGACTGGATAAAGAAAATGTGGCACATATACACCATGGAATACTATGCAGCCATAAAAAAGGATGAGTTCATGTCCTTTGCAGGGATATGGATGAAGCTGGAAACCATCATTCTCAGCAAACTGACACAAGAACAGAAAACCAAACACCACATGTTCTCACTCATAAGTGGGTGTTGAACAATAAGAACACATGGACACAGGGAGAGGAACATCACACACTGGGGTTTGTTGCAGGTGGAGGGACTAGGGGGTGGATAGCAGGGGGTGGGGGAATTGGGAGGGATAACATTAGGAGAAATGCCTAATGTAGGTGATGGGGGGATGGAGGCAGCAAACCACCATGGCATGTGTATATCTATGTAACAATCCTGCATGACCTGTACATGTACCCCATAACTTAAAGTATAACAATAAAAAAATAGACAAAGGATAAATCATAACCAGACAACTCACCAAAGAAAATACAGAGATGGCAAGTTAGAATATAAAAAGATGACAACATATGTCATTAGGGAATTGTAAATTAAAACAAGGGAATACAACTACACACCTCTTAGAACTGCTAAAAAAAAAAATCCTCACAAACCTAGTTCTGATGAGAATGAGGAGGAGCAAAGAACAACTGAAATCTTACTTATTTCCTCTTGGGAGTGCAAAACACCACAGTCACTTTAGAAGAGTTTGGCAGTGTTTTATAAAGCTAAAAAGTGTCTTACGGTACCATCATACAGCATTGTGCTATAGACATTATCCCAACTAACTTGAAAATTTAATGTTCATGCCGAAAACTGCATGTTAAGTTTATAGCAGCTTTAGTCATCATTTAAAAACTAGAATTAATGAAGGTGGCTTTTAATAAGCAAATTAGTAAACAAACTTTGTTACATTCATATAATAGGATATTAATCAATGATAAAAAGAAATGAGCCATCAAGCTATGGAAAGATATGGATGAACCTTAAATGAAGATTGCTAAGTGAAAAAGCTGTTCTGAAAAGGCTATATATTGTATAATTTTAATTGTGTGATATTCTGAAAGGGACATACAGGCAGTAGAATGATTAGTAACTGCCAGGGGTTTGGGTATAGGTAGAGAGAGTGGAATAGTTAAAGCACAGGGGATTGCTTTTAGGGTAGTGAAGTTATTCTGTACGACACTTTAATGGTGGATACATGGCTTTATGCATATGTGGAAACCCATAAATCTTTATGCTATGAGGAGAGAACCTTAATGTTTGAAAATTTAAAGAAATATTAGGAGGTGAGTGGATCTCAGGACAGAATGCAGAAGGACAAAATAATCTAACCATATTAGAAGTACATAAAGGGGTTGAGGAAAAAGGTGCTGACCTAAATAACTGAAATGAATTGAGTCTGTAAGAATAAAAAGGCAAAATAAACTGCACAGCAGCATTGTATTTCAGTTGATAAAGTTGTTTTCCGTGGTAGTATGAGTTAACAATCATAATATTGTTTTACATATATTTGAATTAAACAATTAAGTAAATGGATGGCAAATGGTAGAAGCCAGTCTTCTCATTGTTAGAGTAAGAATAACAAACAAGTAAGGGGAAAAGTCTAGAATAATCCATATAGTAATGGATTAGAATTGGAGATGTCAGTATGAACTCATGGTTAACTTAATATAGATAAAGACAGTTACATCTAGAAATTTGTATATAAATATGCATATGTATACTGGGTAATATAAACACTTAAAGTTTCTTGATATTCCATCAGAGAGAGCCTAAAAAATATTGGCTGGGCATCTTGGCTTACACCTGTAATCCCACGACTTTGGAAGGCCAAGTCAGGAGAATTGCTTATGCCCAAGAGTTTGAGACCAGCCTGGGTAACATAGCAACAAAAAATAAAAGTAAATTAGCCAGGCGTGGTGGCACGTGCCTGTGGTTCCAGCTACTCAGGAGGCTGAGGAGGGAGGATCACTTGAGCCTGGGAGGTTGAGGATGCAATTTGCTATGATCCCATCACCACACTCCAGCCTGGATGACAGAGCAAGACCTTGTCTCAAAACAGAAAAAAAAATTAATAGGTATTTGTCAAAGAGCACAGAAACATATTGAAAGACCTCCCAATGGTCAAAGCTGTAACAATTTGAGCAACAAAAAGAGGTAGTATTGGATTATAAACCAAAATATAAAATTATCTATGGATCCATATTGATATAAATAATTGCATAGGTTAAAAAAAAAAAAGAAGAGACTTATCTCTTGTGCAGCAGAACTCCAAATAATTTATTTAGATACATTCCCTTCAAGGAGGCAGAACATAACTCTCCACCATTTAAAGAGTGACTGTACATAATGGTTTCATTCCAAACAGTGCTGCATGTAAAGATAAAAAAAGAGTAGCTTTATAGTGAAAAAATGAGACAAGCACTACCTCAGTCAGTGATCAAGGTCAATATCATCAGTGATAAGTCATTTTGATAGTATGTTCTTAATATAGTGTGGCAAAGATGACACTTTACCCTGTGAGGTTTCCACCTAAGCTCGCAACCTCAGTTTAATCAAGAGAAACACACCAGGCAAATCCCATAGAGATTTGTAGAGACATGTTCTACTAAATATCTGTCCAGTATTCCTCAAAACTGCCAACGTCATCAGAAACCAAGAAACTCCTTGTAAATGTCACAGCCAAGAGGAGCCTAAAAAGGCAGGACAACTACATGTAATGCAAAACCTTGGTGGGATTCTGGAGCAACAACAAAACATTAGGTAAAACTAAAAAAAAGTTGAATAAATTATGGACTTCAGTTAATAAGAAGGCATCAATTGTAATAAAACTATCATACTCATGTAAAATATGAAAAACTGGACAAACCAGGTGTGGTGTCTATGAGAGCTTTCTGTATTATCTTTGCAACTGCTCTAAAAATAAAGTTTATTTAAAAAATAATGTTGAAGAATAAGAAGAGTTGTAGAATAAATATACTTAACCATAAGTTAGTAATTATTGAAGCTACATATGAATATGTGGGTTCACTATAGTATTCTGTTTACTCGTATGTATATTTAACATTTTTATAATAAGATTTTTAGAAGTAAGTCAGCAATTTAAAAACCTAGCAGAAGAAAAGTTATTCATATTATTTATTCTATTTTGATTGAGAATAGATCCTACTTTCTTCCTACATTTCTGAGAACCTCACTTAATCTCTGGCAATTCCTTGGACCTGGAATGGGACTTTAACTGGAGTGATCATATAATTTATTGTCCAGAATGGGACATTTTGGAGACTGAAAAGGAATGCTATTATATAATTACACTGGGACAATGATAGTCCTCTAGGAGTAATCTGGGTAAAACTAGGTTATCCTATTTTTTATTCTCCGTTTTTAACCTAACATGTCCTCTCTCTGTGTACTGCTTCTTTCTCTCATCTCCATCTAGGAAAAGACAATGTTTACTTAGATGACAACAGTGAATTTGGGATTTCTAGAGCCCTGAAGTAAGATTAAAGCTAGACTGTTGCCAACTGTTTTCTTTTATCACCAAGAAAGACTTGGAAGTTTAGCATAGACATTAAATGTGACAGCCTCAGTATGCGGTGCTAAGAAAAGAAAAGAGAACTAGTTGAGACAAGCTTCTCCCACCCTCAGACCCCAACACAAAGCAATTCTAGCAACACATAAGTAGCCAGAAGTCAGTGGAGGTTATGGGTCTGGATCTGCACCAAGTAGGTGAAGCAAGAATGTAGGCAAAGGGTAGCCCAGTGTGGTGATGAATGGCAAAAAGGGCTTCACAGCCCTTTGGGATAGCATGAAAAGAAATCTAGGTTGCCTTGGTACATGTTATCCTTTTAACAGAAGTTTAACACTGGAAATCGTTTCAATTGAAACTGCTATTGATGTAAAAGCCACATTTCTGTACATGTCTGTAAACATGTTCTGTAAACATCTCTAGAACGGTAATGTGTTTCATGGTTCTTCGTTTTTAAACCACCTTTCACAATGACCTCAACATTGTAAAGCTCACTGATGTTCATAGAGATGAATAGTTACATGTAAATTTCAAAACCTAGAAGAACCCACTGTGGAAGATTTTGTCAGTGATTTGTAAAAAAATGTACTCACTAAAATGTACAGTTTTTAAGGTCTTAGTTGGCTCACATCACGTATATCTGCCTTGCATATAGAGTGGAATCCTTAGTCTTACCTAATCTAAAATATTGTATGGTGTTTCCCACTAATCTAGCAATGTTCTTTTATTGACAAAGCTGTCAGAAGAGAGAAAAAGCCAAGGGTGAAAAGATAAAAGAAAAGAGAAAATAAGAAGAGAAAATGGCTGACAGATGAGAAGAAACGGCTTGAAATATCTGTTGGAAATTTCTATCTGATGACACAATCACTCCATTGCCATGGCTTCATAAGTTCACATTATAATCTATCTCTCTTCATTTTTCCTCTTTCTCTGTTGCTTATAATACATAAAATAATCTAGGGAGAACTACAGAAATCAAAAATCAAAATGAAAACTTATTCCCAACAAGCTTTCTTTTTATTGTAGACATATGCATCACTTTTAAAAATATTTTTCGTGGTTTTACTTTATTCATATTAGACCCTAAGCTCTGCAAGAAGATAGTAACTTTTTATTATTTTACTGTCATAGATATCAATTAAATATCAGCACATAGGACTAATGGCATTTAATTATCCAAGTTATTTTTTGAGAAAGTATTTACCAAGGTTTTCAATGACTTTCTGTGTGAAACTCTGAGCTCCTCTTCATCACTGATACTTGCTTTTCTGAGATAGTATATCATTAAACACCCTTCCCTCAGGTAGCTGGCTGTTCCATATTACCATTCTTCCTGCTATTTCTTCACCTGTTACATTTGGTCTTTAAAAGAAAAGCTTATGTTCTTTCTGCTTCATAAAAATACGTTCCAGCCATATTGAATTACTTTCTGCATTTTGTGCCCATTGTGCTACCTCGTGCCTTCATGCCTCTTCCTTTGCTTCTCCTGACACCTGAAACACCTGCCAAGCCCTCTTTGTCAGGTAAGTATTCCTTAATGACTCAGCTGAGATGAGGATTTTGGATGTATTTCCTAATTTTTGCAAGCTAAGGCAAGGAAGGTGCTTTGTTCTGTATTCCTCTAATACTCTCTTTAGGTCACCTATTTCACTGTTTTGAAAAGATTAATTTTCTTAACTTTCTCACTAGATTGTGAGCAGTTTGAGGTCAGGAATTGGGTCTTATTAATCTGAAGTGAGTCTAACACATAGAAGGCATAATAATAAACACATCATTAGTGCTAAGTCAATAAAGATGTGTGCATTATTATCTTACCACAAAAAATCAGAATTCATTATTCTCTACTATAGAAATCTGTTCACCTTATGTGAGCATCATTTTATTTTCTCTATTATATTTAGGCTTTTGCTGAAACATGGTCCCAGCCCCAAGAAGTTGTTCTCTACCACTTCAGAAGTCGTGGCAGCTGTTATATGTTTTCATCCTTGAAAATAGTAAGCTCTATATTTGGATTTGTTGGGAGGAATTAAAGTCTGTGCCTTTGGACAAAATGAGCATTTCATTCATTATTCATCATTCCAGAGATCCCCCTGTGTGCTTTCACTTCTATCAGCCTGGTCAGGCTGACATCTGTTGCTTTGTCTCCCAAGACTTCTCTTGAAACTGTGTTAAATTGGATTGAAATATTTCAATTACTTTTCTATATGTAAATTCCCTCCACTATGATGAATTAATTGTAACGTGAAATCCATGAAATTGTACTATTTTGATCTGAGTTTCTTACTAATTATTATGTGTCCTAATTATCTTTATTAAGGCTTTTTTCAAGAGGGTATAGTAACATTGTGGGAACCGTAGGTGAGACAGTCCGAGAGTCTAAACTCAGGGAATTCATTCTTATCATTTAGTTACTTGCTCTTTCTGAGACCTTCAGGAGAATTAAACACTCGTCCTCTCTAGCAGCATGCTATTCCAAATAGGGATATAAAAGATTTTTATGGGTTGCATTGTGTCCCCTCAAAAATCGTCATTGAAGTGCTAACCCTCAGTACTTCAGAATGTGACCTTATTTAATGATAAGGTCTTGACAGACGTGAGCAAGTTAAAATGAGGTTACTGGGTGGGCCCTAATCCAGTTTGACTGGTATCCTTGCAAAAAGAAGGAACTTGGAGGAAGAGATACACACAGGGAGATTTCTATGTGAAGATGAAGTCAGTGATTAATGTGATGCACCTATAAGCCAAGGAATGCCAAAGACTGGGAGAAAATCACCTTCTGGTGAAGCTAACTTCTGTGGGACAAGGCATAGAACAAATATTTTCTCACAACCCTTAGATGGAGTCAACCCTTCTCTCACCTTAACCTTGGACTTCTAGCCTCTAGAACTGTAAAACAATAAATTTCTGTTGCTTATGCCATTCAGTTTGTAGTACTTGTTATGCAGCCTTAGGGAACTCTTCCAGACCCCTCCTTCATTACTGTTCTCACAGACCTTTGTGTGATAAGCTATGGCCAGGCCTGCTCATGAAGACACTGGGTAGACATACATGAGTTCCTAGTCACTACAGAGTAGATGCAGACAAAGAAGTGTTGAAAATTGGAATGTAAAGGGGTTAGGGGAAACAGAGAAAAAGCATAAGTGCTGTCACAGTAGGGATTTCAACCAAGTGCTGGCGCAGAAAGAATGTCATGGCTCAAAACCCATACATAGGTCTAGGTGATGTTAGCGATGTTGTTTATGAGTAACGGGTCTGTTTATTCATTCAGTGTATGTCTATTGAGTGCCTAACATGTGTCAGGCACTGTTACAGATCCTGGATACTTAGCAATTTTTAAAACACGGAAAAATTCCTATCTTCAAGGAGTTTACATTCTGGGAAAGAAATAGACAATAACTATTGTATAGCAAAATGTATAGCATATCACCTGGAGAAAGCTAAAGAAGGAAAGAGAACAGGGAGGTTAGTGTGTACATCTGGAGTTGAATCATTTTGGTCAGTGGTCGTAGAAGACTACAGATAGAAGATGCTGTTTTAAGAAAGACCTGATATAGGTGAGGAAGTAAGACATGCAGATTCCAAGGGAAAACATGCTAGACAGAAACAACATCAAGGAAAGGGGCTCTGAAGTAAAAGCAGGATTGACATGTCTAAATAACAGAACAGAAAGAAAGCCAGTGCAGCTGGAACAGAGTGAGCACAGGGAGGAGTCCTAAGGCGTGAGGCCACAGACGAAAGTCTTGTGGGGCAAGCTAGTGCTTTTGATTTTTAGCCAGTATGAACTGGAAAGCCACTGCATTTTGTAAGCACAATAGAGCCCATCTGACTAGCAGGATTGCTTAGGTTGCCATGCTGAGAAGAGATTGAAGGCAGCAGGGTTAACGGCAGACAACTAGTTAGGAGGGAGAACATGATAGCTTTGAGAAGGAAGGTGATGATGATATTGGTAGACAGAGTTGATTCTGAATTTCAATTTAAAGTGGAACCAACATGATTTTCTGACAGACTAGAGAGGAGACAAAGATAGCTCCAAGGTCTTTTTGATTTTTGGCCTGAGGAAACTGGAAAGCTTATATCACCATTTTCAGGTATGAGAAAGACAAAGAATATTATGTTTCAGAAAGAACATCAGGAGTTGAGTTTGGATGTAGAATTATCTTTCCCTGTTTGAATCCATTTATTTCCTAGATTTGTGTGACAAAAGTTCAAATAGTGAGAGTTGGCATAAAAAGAAAAACCTGTAGTAATATCCCACTGTCTTAAATATTTAAATAGAGATGCTGAATAGTTAGCTAGTAGTGGCATATGTGACTCTGGACTCTCAAAGGAGAGTCTGGACTAGTGTTAGAAATTTGCAAACTATCTAAATCTAGGTAGTATTTAAACCTGTGAGAGCAGATGAGATCATCAAGTGAATGAGTATAGACTTGAAAGAAAAAATATCCAAGCACCAAGTCCTGAGGATCTCCAAAAATGTAAGGATGGGAAGATGAGGTAGAAGCTGAAAAGAAACTGAAAGTTAGTGGCCAGTAAGGTAGAAAACCAGGAGAGTGTGGTTTCCTGAAGCCAAGTAAGAAAGAAATGTTCAACTGTGCCACATAATGCCTACATGACTGATAAGAGAAAATCTGATTTGACAACACATAGAATGTGGGTCAGCTGTGAAGGAGAAAGTGTGAAGTATATTGAAAGTTGGATTAAATCAAGAATGTGGTTGTTTTCCAGGACAAAGGAGTTGAGGGTGTATGGAAAAGAGTGATTATAAGTGATCATGATAAACCAACCTGAGAAGGAGGGAAGCAAGGACATGAAAGGAGGGAGAGAGAGTAAAAAGGCAGGGAGGATCAGTGGATTGTAGATCCCTGTGTGGGTAAAGTATTTATGAAATTCCATCATGACAGGGAGCAAACTGGAAAAATCATAACAAGTCTGAGGAATGACCATGGAGTAAGTGGCTCAGGGAATGGAAGAAAAGATCACTAGAGAGAGGAATTCAAGGAACTGAGAGACTGTGGTAGTAGAAGAAATAGCTGTACGGACATTAAAATTACCAAGAATTAAAAAGCGTGATCTTGGAGAGAGTGACAGTGAGTCTTTAAGAAACGAGGGGAAGTACTTGAAAGGTTGATCACTGAGAGCAACAAGGAGGGCAGTGGGACTCGTGAAGATGAAATGAGATGCAAAGCCAGGGCTCAGGGTGTGCATGGAGAGGAGTCTGAATGGTTTGCAAGCAGGAATGAGAGGCAAAGAGGACAGTTAACTTACCTCCAGGCCCAGCAGTAAAGGGCTCAAGGAAGAGAAAAAGCCCTTGCTTGAGAACTCCACAAGGGAAGTATTGTCTTCAAGGCAGGCCCAGTTTTCATTTAGAGTCAGACAGTGAATTGAGCAGTTGAAGGATTTGAGGGTGTAGGATATTTTCCTGATGAATTTATCCCTTTAAATTCCAGAGAGTATAGTGGAAGGGTTTCAGGAATTAGGAAGGGAATATACAAAAATTGTGGAAATTAGACAGTGAAGGATGACCTGAAACACCTGAGCTTCTGTGACTAACATAAACACAAATAAAGAGTATGATAAAATAAGTCCTGATGGTTCCAAGGCATATAAAAGTGGAACATCTATGAGTGTTGTTTGGGGGAAGGTTGGAAGTCTTTCTAAGAGTTCTGGGGTTCTTCCAAAACTCCTGCTGATGAACGTATATAGGAAGGGAGAGGTCCCCTCTCCCTCTGAGCATGCAAGTTCCTGATGTTTCTCTGGGAGAACATTAGACTTCACTTTAATATCTGTCAATAGATGGAAGCTTGTAGATCAGAAGGACCTACAAATGTACAAGGCTTTTATTTGACCATTACAGATGGAGGCCAGCATGCTAGTACAGGTTGTTTCTAGGCAGTGATATGGCCCTTTTAAGAAGCAGTAGACAACCTGGGAGCTTTTCAGCTCTGGCAGATTTCACACCCACTTGGGTCACTGAACCATCTGAATATGTCTCTGAGAAATACGGAAGAAAGATGCTGTGGGTTTGGATTTACTCAGGAGTATAATTTTCATATATATGTATAGTGCTCAATTAAGTTTGTGAGAAGAAGCCAATGTGTTCTGTGAGGCTCATTTTCTTCCAATCTTCTAATCTAGTCCCACTTCTCTAGAACTAAGACCCAGGATACTATGGTTATGGCTTTGTCTTTAATATATAGTATTCTCAGTTCTGCTGTGACAGAGACACACTCGAGTACCCTGACAATTCCCTCTGGCTCTTGTACCTAATACATTTAAGTCATGGCTCAGAAATAACACAGAAAATCCAACAGCAGATACATTAATATTCCAAAGTAGGGCATTTTCTAATTAATTACCTAAATCAAGTCCCAATTGGAGATGTGCAAATGGTAAAGAGACAGTACTTCTTTTATAGAGAAGTCTGCTCAGAGAAGACCCAATGAAAACGACTAAAGTCACTGCATATTTTGTTCTTTTTCTTTTGGGAACACTGGTAAAATTTCAAGGCAATTCAAGAGAAAAATGTACCAATTACAGTGTAAATCCCCTTGAGCTCCTCAGGTTTTGCAGCATTTCATATTATTTTTATTTGGGAGTAGTAAATTTATACAACTTCTGACTACTGCTTAATGATTACAAGTCTCTATACTGTGCCAAAGCATCATCTATCAATTCACAAGCTGCCTAGTTAAATAGTGTGCCTCCTGCTGACATTGTAACTCCAGATTAATGTGAAACCCTTGCAATTTACAGAGTGTCTGCATAGCCAAGCCAGAAAAGACAAAGTTTTTAAAATCTAGAAAAGACTTCCCCTCCACATTTGCTTGACAAATTTAGATTAAGATTTTTCCCAACAATGAGAATATAAGAGTTTGGGAACTCCCAAATTTCTCCCATTATAGAAAGCTTACATTTCTCTTTGGAGCACTTGCTTTCAGGCCCATGTCCTAGGTGACCTCTCTTCCTAGACCTGCTTATGCTGCCCCGTACTGACAGCTGGGTTTTCCTTTTCTTAAATTGAGTTAGACTTAAGATTATGTATGGTCACCTGATTGAGCTATCTGACTCTGCAACTACGTTCCCATATTCATTCTTTAATGTCTTTCACTAGCAAAGAGTCCTGAGACCTGATACATGTGAGGTGAAGTTTGGTGGCCTTGTAGTTTTCAAGTAACAGTATTTCCAGCTGCCACACTGAACCCGCCCAGTGTCCAGGGTATTCCATTTTCAAATTCCCTAATGTGGTCGAATTGTGTAGTATCTGCAAATGTTTATTTTTACATCTGTAATATGGAGAGAACAATACTTACTTCATGGGGTTGCTGGAATGCTGTAGTCCACACCTACAGAGAATCTTTATATTCTATAGCTGCTTTAGATGCAGAATATGCAATGGCTTTTAAGAACAAATTTTCCAGCACCACCTACTGCTTTGAATGACTTTTGCATTGGACTGCCAACTGAAATAATGTTGCAATTGTCTCCCCATTGAATTTGACATCATGGTATTTAAAGACTACCTGAATTGCAGCTGATATGATACAGCTTTTAGAGCAACACACCTCAACCTTTAATGTTCATACAAATCTCCTGGGCATTTTATTAAATGCATGTTTTGATTCAGTAAAGTCCAAGGTGGGGCCCAAGATTCTACATTTCTTTCAGGTTCCAGATGATGGTGATGCTATGGATTACATTTTGACTATCAAGGCTTTACAGGTTCTCAACGCTGTCTGAATGTCAAAGTCACCTGGGGGGCTTTCAAAACTCTCGACACCCAGGCTAAATGCCAAAGCAATTAAATCAAAATCCTACCCTCCCTGCCTTCCTAACTTACTTCCTTTTCTTATTAATTCAGGAAATATATATCCAGTGTCTACTATCTACCAAATGCTGTATAAATAATAGTGACTAATAAGAAAAGATTGCTTTCACAAAAATAGAAAAGGAGTTTCAAGAAGAAAATTGAGTGTATATTCAGAAATATACTAATATCCTAAAAGTTACCTTACGTTGATAAGAATCCTGATACAGAGTGCTTACTTTATACCAGGCACATTGCCTAGACCAGTTTATTTCATTCTGAGAGAGATAATATTTCACCATTTTGAGATGAGGTTCAGAAAAAGTTGTTTGAGATCAAACGTCTAGAAGGAGACAGATGTGGAAGTGAGAATTATGCCTCTCTTAGTTTAAACACACGGACACAGGGAGGGGAATATCACACACTGTGGCCTGTTGGGGGGTGGGGAGACTGGGAAGGGATAACATTAGGAGAAATACCTAATGTAGATGACAGGGTGAATATGTAACAAACCTGCATGCTCTGCACACATACCCCAGAACTTAAAGTATAATAAAAAAGTAATAAAAAATAAAATAAAGGCCCTTTTCTTTCTACCACATCTATTCTCAGGTGTTCCCCCATGCTTCCTATATAAAGACTGTACATCTGTAGCATGGGCTCAGGTCATTGGATACAATTAAATACAATTTAGGATGGCATGTAATTTTTATTTCAAACACACACTTTCAAGAGCTATAAGCTATTTTTCATTTACTGCATTTCAAAGGGGTCTGATTTATTTATAATTGATTATGCTTGTCAGAGTAGGTTAACTGCTGTTAAAATTGTATCAAAAATATCACTAGTTTAGTGCACCATCATTCACACAACCGTCTTTAGGTGGTGTTCGCCTTCCCCTAGGTCACTTGAGTTCTCTCTGAGGCAGATGGCTAAAGTACATGGAGAATCTCACAGAGGAAGTTTTGTGGGAGATAACTGTGTGTCATGGATTGCTTCCACTCACATCCCAATGGCTAAAATGCAAGTGCATGGCTCTAACTGCAAAAGAGCCTGGATAATGTAGTCTACCTGGGTACCAAAAAGAAAAAGGGGAAAAGATATTTTTCAACTAAAATAAAATACAAAATACAGATATAACTGTTTAGTTCACATGTGTGGAACAACACTTGCCATGACTTTTTCTTTCTGTTACTATTTCTGGTCCTTTTAAAATTACTCATTAATATCTTCCAGATTACATACTACCACTTAAAGTCATTGACAAGGAAAGGGGAAATGCACAGAGAGTAGGGGAAATGCACCTCTGACCATATCTGCTTTAATTGCCTTGTTTCTGGGACTCTAAGTTTAGTGAAACCACACCATCCCTTTACTCTTTAGTAGAATTCTATACATGCTTTCTTTACCAGGGTAAGATATACCTTTATATTTCTTCATTCCATTCTCCTCATTTTATGCTAGAAACACAAAAAGACTGAACTCAAATGTCAAGGTAGCAGAAATAAGATATCAAATTAACTTTGATTCAGGTGCTCTTAAAGAATAATACATTCTATGATGAGCATTTACAATTTTTATATATGTATCTATTTTGGACCCCTTTTTAATTGACTGTTCTTTGAGGGCACTTTTTAAATTTTTAATATATAAGCTGTCAGTTATCTTGCAGCTTTTCAAATTCGTTAAATTTTTCCTACATCAGGAAAAAAAATCTTCAAAGCTTACTATCCCTTTAACACATCTTACCAATAACTACTGACCATTTAAGAGGAAAAAGATACTTGAGTGGGCTGTCTGCAGATAGCAACAGCAAGAATAATCAGAGAACAGTAGGCAAGATCAGAATGGGTTTAAGTGAGCCGGAAGCAAGTGAGCCCAGTACAGATCTCCTCATTAATATTCTAAGCTAGAACTACAAAGCCTTAAATCTGGAGGCTATGCTCTATTTACATCAGCCAATTATAAACCCCATGCCTTTTAATGATCGTTACATCTTGTTTCAGGTTTGCTCAGGTTTTCCAAGGCAGTTCCTCCAAATCAGATAGCCTTTAGGATCTGGTAAAACCTCACGGTGCTCATCCTGGAAAGCAGCACCACTTTATAATATAGGCCATCTGGAGTGGTTTTCCCCAAGCCTCTGAATAAGGCAGTCAATGTATGTGACAATTTGGTCAACACCCTGTCAGCAATAAATAGCTGTATCCATATGGTTTCTTATGCCCAGTTTACATTGTGCTTAAGCCAGGCTTTGAATCCCTTCCAATTCCAACCACATGAGAGTAAATGCATTAACATACACATGAAAGAGATCTGTTTTCACTTTGTCCACTTTCATTAAGATTGGAAAACCCGTAATCTTCCCATTCAAGAGCTCATTTGGCAAATGAATGATGACTGTGGACCATGTTGTTTGGATAAATGTATAATTTTCATTTTACTTGCTTAAATCTCTACACGTACTCCATCTATTATTATTTTTGAGATAAATTGAGAACAGCAAATACAGTCATGCATATCACATAATGATGTTTTGGTCAACAAAGAACCATATATATAATGGTCACCCCATAATATTATTTTCAAGCTGAAAAATTTCAAATGCCTAGTGATGGCATAGCTATTATAATGTCATAGCATAATGCGTTACTAACATATTTGTGGTGATGCTGATATAAAAAAATCTACTGTACTGCCAGTTGTATGAAAGTCTAGCATATACAATTATACATAATATGAAATACTTGATAATGATAATAAATGTTATTGGTTTATTAATTTATTACATTATATTTTAATCATTATTTTATTTATTTTTATTTATTTACATTTTTAAATATGGGGTCTTTCTCTGGTACCTTGGCTGGAGTGCAGTGGTATGATCATGGCTCACTGCAGCCTTGAATTCCTGGGTTCAAAGGATTCTTCTGCCTCAGCCTCCTGAGTAGTCGGGACTACAGGCATGCACCACGACGCACAGCTAATTTACTTATGTATTTATTTGTTTTGGCAGAAACAGCCTCTCCCTATGTTGTCCAGGCTGGTCTCAAATTTTTGGCCTCCAGCTATCCTCTTACCTCAGCCTCCCAAAGTGCTGGGATTACAGGCAGGAGCCACTGTACCTAGCTTATCTTTTTTTTTTTTTTTGTTTAAAGAATATATGTATTACTTTTACTTATAAAAAAAGAAAATTAATTGTATAAAAGGCTTGGACAGATCCTTCATGAGGTATTTTAGAAGAAGACATTGTTACTATGGAAGACGAAAGCTTCATGCCTGTTATCATCCTTGAAGACCTTCTAGTGGGACAAGATGTTGAGGTGGGAGATAGTGATATTGATCTTCCTGACCATATGTAGGCCTAGGCCAATATGTATTCTTGCATATTTGTTATTTTTTTCAGTTTTAATTCTTTTAAGTTATTTTTTAAAGTAAAAAAAAAATAGAAAAAGCCTAAAAAATAAGGTTATAAAAAGAAATTTATACACAGCTGTACAATTTTTTTTCTGCCTGAAGCTAAGTGTTATCGCAAAAGAGACAAAAGGTTTACAAAAATTTAAATGTTTACAAAGTCGAAAAGTTACAGTCATATAAATTTAATTCATTATTGAAGAAATAAATGTTTTTTAAAAAAGAATTAGTGTTAGCTAAGTGTACAATGTTTATGTCTGTAGCAGTGTACAGTAATGTTCTAGGCCTTCATACTCACTCACCACCCACTAAGACCCAGAGCAATTTCCAGTTTTGCAAGCTCCATTCATGATAAGTACCCTATGCAGGTATACCATTTTCAAAATCTTTTATATTATGTTTGTATTCTACCTTTTCTATGTTTAGATATGATTAAATACACAAATACTAACACTGTGTTATAATTGCCTACAAGTATTCAGTACAGCAATATGCTCTACAGGTTTGTAGCTTAGAAGCAAGAGGCTACGTCATATGGCCTAGGTGTGTCATAGGCTGTACCATTTAGGTTTGTGTAAGTACATTCTATGATGTTTGCACAATGATAAAATATTCTAACAATGTGTTTCATAAGACACCCTTACAGTTAGGTGACACTTGACTATAATCGCTATCTATTTTGAGAACTACCATGGACATCTAGGCAGCTGGTGCTGTATGATGGATAAGAGCCTGGAATTATGTCCTTAGCAGACCTGGGTTCTGAGTCCAGTTCTGCCATCTAGGAGCTTTATTACCTACTGGTGATTTAACCTCTCTGTGAAGTGAAGTTATATGAGAGTAAGACCTCCTTCGGAGTATGTGGAAAGATTAAGTGTGATGAAACATGTTATTTTAGTTCATTTTTCTGCTGCTATAACAGAATACCACAGACTGGGAAATTTATAAAGAAAAGAGGTTTATTTGCCTTATGGTTCTGGAGGCTACGACATTTAAGAACACGTGCTGGCATCTTGAGAGGATCAACCGGGCAAAAGAGAGCTTGCTTTTGTAACAAAGCCACTCACATAGTAACAAACCCACTTCCTCAATGATGTGATTAATCCATTCATGAGAGTAGAGCCTTCATAACCTAATCATTTTTATAAGCCCCACCTCTTAATATTGTTACAAGGACAACTGTATTTCGAAATGAATTTTGGAGGGGAGATTTAAACCACAGCACATGGGAAGCACTCAGTCCAATGAATGGCTGCTGGCAGCTGTTTATCATAGCTATTATTAACATCACCATGTTCCGGCACCAGACAAAAGGCCTTGCCTTCATTCTCTACTGTCACACATCATAGAAAGTGAGTTTTTAAACACTGTATCATAGAGGAAGAAATGGAAACTCAGAGTTGTGCTACATAGGTATGATGTAGAAGAGCTACTTACTCAAGAAAAGTCATGCCATTTTCATGCTGCTTTCCCCTAATGTAAGATGGGTTGAATGACAACTCTGAGGATGTGAAACATGGTTTTCCAAAATAACTGCTGACCTAATATATAAGTTGAAAGTAACAAAGCAAAAATGAACTGACACCTTTTGGTAGCTAGCTATCTTGTTTGGAATGTCTGCCCTATCTCAAGTATGCATAGGGAGGAGAAGATGCTGTTATCAAAAAGGAAAAGATGTAGTGCTGTTCTCACCTTCTAATGACTTTCCTGTGACTGGTGGACATCAAATAATGCAGAAAATGTCAACACAAATTGTGAAAGTTTATTCATTTATTTACTTACACATTAACTTACTAATTCATTGAGCATTTATTGAGCACCTACTTGTCAAAAAATATATTGGAATAAATGCATATGGTGATAAAAACCCTGTTTATCTTGGAGAAACCCATAGTCTATAAAAGCTGTATATGAATTTCCTTCTTATTTGTGTTTTTTAAATTTATTTTTTTATGAGACTGATCCTGGCAAAATTTAATGTGATAAGGCAGTGCAGGGCAAAGTTATAGGCATGGACTTGGGAGTTAATCAGACATTGGTTTGAGTCCCTGATCAATCCCATACTAACAGTGTGACCAAAACATAGTTTTTTATCTGTACAACCAGAATATTAATTCTTAAATTAGAAGATTTTTTTTTTAAATTTATTTTTTGTTCTGGGGCACATATGCAGGATGTGCATGTGTGTTACATAGATAAACGTGTGCCATGGTGGCTGCTGTGCCTATCAACCCATCACCTAGGTATTAAGCCAAGCATGCACTAGCTATTTTTTCTAATGCTCTCTCTCTCTCCACCCTACACCCCAACAGGCCCCAGTGTGTGGTGTTTTACTCCCTGTGTCTATATGTTCTAATTGTTCAGCTCCCACTTATACATGAGAACATGTGGTATTTGGTTTTCTGTTTGTGCAATAGTTTTCTGAGGACAATGGCTTCCAGCTCCATCCACATCCCTACAAAGGACATGATCTTGTTCCTTTTATGGTTCCATAGTGTTTCATGGTATATATGTACCAAATTTTCTTTATCCACTCTATCATTGATGGGTATTTGGGTTGATTCCATGTCTTTCCTATTGTGAACAGTGATGCAATGAACATACACATGCATGTATCTTTGTCATAGAATGGTTTGGATTCCTTTGGGTATATACCAAGTAATGGGATTGCTGGATCAAATGGTATTCCTTGTTCTAGATCTTTGAGGAATTGCAAGACTGTCTTACACAGTGGTTGAACTAATTTACGTTCCCACCAACAGTGTAAAAGTTCTCCTATTTCTCCACAACCTCGCCAGCATTGTTATTTCTTGACTTTTTAATAATCGTCATTCAGACTGGCATGAGATGATATCTCAAGGTTTTAATTTTTGTTTCTTTAATGATCAGTGGTGTTCAGCTTTTGTTTTTCTGTTTGTTGGCTGCATGAATATCTTCTTTTGAGAAATATCTGTTCATGTACTTTGCCCACTTCTTAATGGGGTTGTTTTTTTACCTTCAAATGTGTTTAAGTTCCTTACAGATTATGGACATTAGACCTTTGTCAGATAGATAGATTGCAAAACTAGTCTCCTATTCTGTAGGTTACCTGCTCACTCTGATAATAGTTTATTTTGCTGTGCAGAAGTTCTGTAGTTTAATTAGACCCCATTTGTCAATTTTTGCATTTGGTGATTTTTGTCATGAAATCTTTTCCCATGTCTATATTCTGAATGGTATTGCCAAGATTTTCTTCTAGGGCTTATAGTTTTGGGTTTTACATTTAAGTCTTTAATCCATCTTGAGTTACTTTTTGTATATGGTGTAAGGAAGGGGTTCAGT
>CAUYLG010066001.1:0-60410 GCA_963573385.1 Cacajao melanocephalus | reverse complement strand
ACTTTTACACTGTTGGTGGGAGTGTAAATTAGTTCAACCATTGTGGAAGACAGTGTGGCGATTCTTCAAGGACCTAGAAATAGAAATTCCATTTGACCCAGCAATCCCATTACTGGGTATATATCCAAAGGATTATAAATTGTTCTATCATAAAGACACATGCACATGTATGTCACTGCAGCACTGTTTACAATAGCAAAGACCTGGAACCAACCCAAATGCCCATCAGTGATAGACTGGACAGGGAAAATGTGGCACATATACACCATGGAATACTATGCAGCCATTAAAAAATGATGAGTTCCTGTCCTTTATAGGGACATGGATGAACCTGGAAACCATCATTCTCAGCAAACTGACACAAGAACAGAAAATCAAACACTGCATGTTCTCACTCATAGGCAGGTGTGGAACAATGAGAACACATGGACACAGGGAGGGGAGCATCACCCACTGGGGTCTGTTGTGGGGACTAAGGGAGGGACAGTGGGGGGTAGGAAGTTGGGGAGGGATAACATGGGGAGAAATACCAGATATAGGTGATGGGGATGAAGGCAGCAAACCACATTGCCATGTATGTACCTATGCAACAATCCTGCATGTTCTTCACATGTACCCCAGAACCCAAAGTGCAATAAAATATATATTTAAATATATATATATATATATACACACTTTATTTTTTAGAGTTGTTTTAGATTCATAGCAAAGTTGAGCAGAAGGCATGAAGAGTTCCCGTATGGCCTCTGCCCCCACACAGGCATAGTGTCGCCCATTATCAACCACCTCTACCACAGTGGTACATGTATTACAACTGATGAGCCTGCTCTGACACTGTTATCACCTGAAGTCCCTAGTTTACATTAGGGATCACTCTCGGTGCTGTACATTCTATGGGTTTTAACAAATGCATTAATCACATGTCTCCAGCATCATAACCCCATACAGCATCATTTCGTTACCCTTAAAATCATCTGGGCTCTGCCATTTTACCCTTCCCTTCCTCACCTACCCTCAATCCCTGGCAACCACTGATCTTTTATTTCCTACAGTTGTGCCTTTTCCAGAATGTCTCATGCTTGGAATCATACACTAGGCAGCCTTTTCAGATTGGTTTCTTTCACTTAGTGATTACACATTGAAGTTTCCTCCATTCTCCCATGTCTTTTCATGGCTTGATAACTCATTTCTTTTTAGTGTGGAATCGCATTCCATTGTCTGGATGTACTACGGTTTATTTATCAGTTCAGCTTCTGAAGGACACCTTAGTTGCTTCCAAGTTTTGGCAATTCTGAACGAAGCTGCTATAAACATCCATGTTCGGCTTTTTGTGTAAACATATTTTCAACTCCACAGGGTAAAAACCAAAGAAAACAACTGCTAGATTGTATGGTAAAATTATGTTAATTTTGTAAGAAGCTGACAAACTGTCTTCCAAAGTAGCTGTATCATTTTGCTTTCCTGCCAATAATGAATGACAGTTCCCCAAGCTCCCATCACCACCAGCGTTTGGTGTTGTAAGCGTTCTGGATTTTGGCCACTCTAATGGGTACATAGCAGTATTTCAATGTTTTAATTTCCCTTTACCTGATGACAAATCATATGGAGCATCTTTTCATGTGCTTATCTGTCATACTCCTCTTTTGTGAAGTATCTGTTAAGGTCTTCGGTCCATTTTAAAATTAGGTTGTTTGTTTTCTTATGTTGAATTTTAAGAATTCTTTGTGTATTTTGGATAACAGTGCTTTATAAGGTATGTCTTTTTATAAGGTCTGTAGCTTGTTATTCCATTTTTTTGAAAATGTCCTGGCCAGGCGTGGTATCTCACGCCTGTAATCCCAGCACTTTGGGAGCCCAAGACTGGCAGATCACGAGGTCAGGAGCTGGAGATCAGCCTAGCCAACACGGCAAAACCTCATCTCTACTAAAGATACAAAAAGTTATCCAGGTGTGGTGGTATGCACCTGTAATCCCAGCTACTCAGGAGACTGAGGCAGGAGAATCACTTGAACCCGGGAGGCAGAGGTTGCAGTGAGCCGAGATCATGCCGCTGCATTCCACCCTGAGCGACAAGTTGAGACTCCATCTAAAAAAGAAAAAAAAAGAAAATGTCTTTTGCAGAGTTGAAATTTTTTATTTAGTTTATTATTTCTTTTAGTGATTCTTGTGTCTCAGCCTCCCGAGTAGCTAGAATTATAGGAGTGCATCACCATGCCTGTCTAATTTTTGTAGTTTTTGTAGAGATGGGGTTTTGCCATGGTAGGCAGGCAGGTCTCGAACTCGTGACCTCAGGTGATCTGCCCGCCTCAGCCTCCCAAAGTGCTGGGATTACAGATGTAAGCCACCATGCCCAGCCTAATTTTTTTTAATGAAGAGCATTAACAATTGTTTTCACTGATTGTGCCTTTGCCATACCCAAGGTCATCTAGGTCTTGTCCTCTGTTAGCTTCTAGGTGTTTTATAGTTTTGCATTTTATACTAGGATTTTAACCCACAGACATGTGTGTTGCATCCAATGAAGCATGCATGAGGATGTTCTCTGCAGTTTGTTTACAATTTCAAAAAATTAGGAACAGCACAATAGTCCATCAGCAGTGGACTGGTTAAAGTACGGCACAGAGTGAGGCAGAGCTATACATTGTGACGTTGAACAAGCTTCAGGATATACTGTTGAATGGAAAAAAATCAATATGCAAAGCAGTGTTTACAATATGCCACCACTTGTACTTTGAAAAGGATACAGTGTACCCACACACACAAATACACAAACATACAGACACACATACATACGTGCTGGTATATATGTAGATGATCTCTGGAATGACACAGAAAAAAAATAGAAACAATGGTTGCTCCATGTGCAGAGGAAACAAAGGCGTGGGGCGTAGGGCAGAGGCGGGAGGGAAGGCACCTCGTCTTCGTTGTATAGTCTTTTGGGAATTTCTGGATTTTGATGATGTACGTGTATTATTCAGTAAAATTAATGAAATAATCTAAATACAATAAATGCACAGCAATGGACACCTGTTCTGTACAATTCAAGGACACATTTTAGGGTTGAAGGAATAATACAAATATTATTTAAAATTTAATATTTAGGTATCATTTTTAATGACAGTAAAGCTGATTTCTGGGGATGTGCAGGAAGTAGAGAGGGGTGACCCATATGCAGGTGGGCTCTTGCAGCATGAACATTGCCTTGGGCTTTCCTCTGCCGGGAGATGCGGCTCCGTGGGAAAGTCTCTGGGGATGGGGAGGGGTCTCTCACTGGGTGTCTCTGACAACCATCCACATCAAAGGTCATTCTCACTCCTGTCAGCTGGCAAAAAGGTGTGAATTTTAGGAGGCAAATCCTTAGACTATGGAATTCTCCATTTCTTCTTTACCAGGGTGTCATTTGCTAGGAAGCATATTTTAGCAAAATAGGATGGCCTCCAGGGCGCAGAGGTGAGGAAGCCTGGGAAATGTGCAGGAAGCGAAGGCTTTGACTGGAGAGCAGCAGAGCAGCAGAGGTCAGTCTTTGAGGGATCCTAAGAAAGCATGCTTTGCCCTTCCCCTGGTTCTAAACAGGAAGGCTGCACAGCAGGAAGCTCCATGTGCCCCACCACCTGATTGCCACCCACTGCCATTAAGCTTAGCCTGGACCCCAGGAGCCAAGCAGAGATGGCCAGCCTCCAGCCTTCCAGGAACCTCTGTGGCCTCCAAGATTACACTTCATCTTCGTTGGTGGCCCATCTGCAAATGGGCCAGGGATCTTGGTGACCTCCTTGAACCATAGCCCTAGACTCCCTCCCACGTCCACCCGCTCTGATGAACTAAGTCTGGCCTCCCTGGCACAGTGGCAGTTCCCTTGTTGAAGGCTGGCCACCTAGAGGACAGTGATGAGACCCTTAACCAGGCCAAATTAAAGCACAGGTCTCTAAGTCCTATTGTGTAGAATGTGGTGGAGTGCAGGGTTTCCCCGACTGAAACCGTGGTTAAATAAAGATATTCCATCTCATTGCCTACCAATTGTTCCTGGTCTTCCCCTACGAGCCAAAATTACCAGAAAAGTACACACAGGAGAGACAGAAAAAAACAGGGAAATAAAGACCTGGGCCAGAGCAGCAGGGCACTAAAGGTAAACAGGTGCTAGGATCCAGCCCACTGGATTTCTTTGGGGCCTGATTTCAACTGGTACATACTCACCTGGCTTGAGAGTCCTGCAGATGACAGGACACGGGCTGTCCTATCTCTGAATCTCACTCATATTTGGATTCAGAGATGGCTTTTTTGTCTAGAAGGAGCACTCTGCCCCAAATGAAGACTTTTTCTAAAGAAAGATTTTTGTCTTTTTAATGAGAAGGATCTTATCATTTTTAACTTGACTCCCGGACTGCAGTGGAAGCCGCGTCCCAGCTTGCACGTCCTCTCACTGTGGAGTGCAAATGAGCTCCCACTTGCACCATGCGTTCCCTGTGTGCTGGGCCCTGCTGGGCGGTCAAGGGCATCGTCTCACTCACCCTGACAGCAGCCTCTGAGGTGTGTGCTATTTTTAGCCATATAGATATATATTTGAGACAGAGTTTTGCTCTTGTTGCCCAGGCTGGAGTGCAATGGGGCAATCTTGGCTCACCGCAACCTCCGCCTCCTGGGTTCAAGCAATTCTCCTGCTTCAGCCTCTCGAGTAGCTGGGATTACAGGTGCCCACCACCATGCCCAGCTAATTTTTTTATTTTTTTAGTTGACATGGGGTTTCACCATGTTGGCCAGGGTGGTCTCAAACTTCTGACCTCAGGTGATCCACCCACCTCGGCCTCCCGAAGTGCTGTGATTACAGGTATGAGCTACCGTGCCCAGCCTCTAGCCTGATTTTACAGAGAGGAGACAGGTTTGGAGAGGAAAAGCAAGTTACCCTAAGTCGCCTGGGCAGCCTGACTCCATCCCTCCACCCCTCATTGCTCTTTTAGTAGTTTAAACCACACACCAAAAAGTTAAAGATCTAAGATCCCATTTCTTGACCCCCTAAGGTCCAATGCTTGAATTCAGTGACATGGTCCTGTAGCTCAAGCAATGCAGGGTAAAAGAAACAGGGTCAAAATCTGCTGACAGTGCCCAGTGCCTTTGCCCACGCAGGAGAGGGGAAGGCTGTCCACTGCTGTCCCATGGATGACATCTCCTTGCCCTTCCTCTGGAGAGGAGATACGGTCACAGATGACCTGCCACAGTGAGAAGCAGTGTCTCTTGGCAGACTGGCGGTGTGTGTGGGTAACCTCAGGATTCACTGGACCTGGTCTTGGAGGTGGGGGTCTGCCCCATCAGCCCTCACCTTGTGTCCACTCTGGCTCAGGATGCCCGCTCCTGGGCAAGTGCAAAACATCTCCCTAGGCAGGGCCTTTAAGGGGATAGCCTTGAGTGCAGCCTGGCTCCATCAGGCTTCGCCCAACTAGGAGATCACCTGCTTTCATCAATCTCTAATTTAGAGTTCTCTACCTGATTTAACAAGAGGCTGGTGCTGTCCTCGGGATTCCCGGAGTCTCCAAGTCTTTGCTTGGAAATCCCTGGGGAGAAAGAAAGGCGCCCTAAACTTCCCTAAACTTCTTTCTTCCTCACCTTTGAAGGGGTTCCCATTCAACATCCTCTCTGCTCCCCTCCTTTCCTAAACAAAAGGCATTCTTTACAGTCCCCCTAACTCACAGTTTGTTTTTATTTTTCAATATTTGGTGGTTGCTTTAGTTTAGGGTCCTTGGGGGATTTAAACTACATGGATTAAAAAAGAGCAGCTGAAAGGTGGAGAAGAATTCAGCAGAGTATCTTTTCTCTCTAATTGGTAGCAGCACAATTGGTAACAAGGTGAGTCTAATTCTATTCTGATGAGAGAGGAAGAGTTTGTTTTTATTATCCTTCCAAGACTGTCTGGCAAATTGGCAGGGTTGTTTTTTTTCCTAATATAATAAAAAGTAGAAAAGCCCCAGTTTCTTCCCATTTCTGAGGAATCATCAAGTGTGGGGGTCAAATGAGGACACAGGCACGTCCGTTTCATCACACCATTGCCTTGCTCCAGAGCCCCCCTTGCCTGCTGGGACCCATCTTATCTCGTCCAGCCTGGTTCAGCGTTACTCAGGGACAGCTGCCACCTTCTCCCGTCCCACCACTCTGGGCCCACACCTGCCGGGGCTGCTCTGGAGGGCACTTGCTTCATATCAGCAGCTTTCTCCGCCTCTGGACCAGTCCATTACCCACCTTCAAGACCTCCTCAAGCTTCATCTCTCCACAAAGCCTCTCTAGACTCAGCCAGACCCCTAAGACTGTTCCTTTTCTGTGAATTCCATGAGCTCTTATGCCCATTACTACAACCATGCACTGCTCGGCGTAGTTCTTAGGTGTGACCACAGCAGCATGGAAGGAACCTGCAACTGTTATAGACACAGACCCTGTGCACACTGTCAAAACAGTTGCTACAACCCCCCATACTCTTACATTGGCCAGTTAAAAAGCAAATAAATACCGCCCTAACAGAGGGTAACTTGGTAATATGAATTTTAAAACTTAATACTTTGTAGGCTCTTAGACCCAGCAATTATACTTCTAAAATATCTCCTCAGGAGAAAATCATGTATGCAGGAATGTCCATTAGGAATATATATCACTTCTAAAAATTGGAAATAATTCTAATGTCCAACAATAGGAAAATGCCTAAATTATAGAGCAGCTCTGCACAGGGCTATTCTACAGTCATTCAGATATTATAGAATAATATTTAATGACAGGGGAAGATACTAAGGTTATATTGTTAAGTAAAACAAAATAATACCAAACCAGACTTCAAATTAAAAGCAAATTTTACTTTAAATCATCTCTCTCCAGCTCAGGAGTGCTAGTAAAGGAAATAGACAAGTCATAGATTTAGAAGGTAGAGCTCTTTTGATGGGTAATGATTCATTTTCTATATGCTAGATGGAAAACAAATTAAAATACAGATAAGCAAAGGAAGAGAAAAACTGGTCAGCTGCCTCTACCCACATATAACCACAATTAATATTTTGGTGCAGGCTTCTCATGTGTTCTTTTGTTTTTCCTTTTTTCTTTTTCTTTTTTTTTTCGAGACAATGTCTCACTCTGTTGCCCAGGCTAGAGTACAGTAACATGATCTTGGCTCATTGCAACCTCCACCTCCTGTGTTCAAGCTATTCTCCTGCCTCAGCCTCCTGAGTAGTGTGCACCACCATGCCCAGCTAATTTTTGTATTTTTAGTAGAGACAGTGTTTCACCATGTTGGTCAGGCTGGTCTCTAACTCCTGACCTTGTGGTCTACCCACCTCAGCCTCCCAAAGTACTGGGATTACAGGCATGAGTCACCACGCCCAGCCACAGTGTTTTTTCTGTGTGTGTATGCAAGTGCATGTGTGCATGGGTATGAGTGCAGGTATCAAGAGTTGTACTCTTTTAATATTCCTTGGGTCATTAGCCTAGAAATGCAATATACATCCTGATTTATAAAAGCCTGACGTTAGTTTGTATTTCTACCCTCTTCTGATAATGCCTTAAGATACTAATTTATTAATTTATCCCATTCCACCTCACTCTGACATTACATGATATGGTTGCCATGCATTTTAATTCCATAGATATTATAAATTCCATGAAGCATTATCACAGTCAATATTTATATTTCCTACATACACTTTCCATTGCTCTTCATTACTTTCTATATCTCCAATTTCTATCTTTACTCATTTTTCTTCTGTGTGAAGAACAACCTTTAGCATTCCTTTAATACAGGTCTTCTGCTGACAGATTTATCCATTTTTGGTTGAAAATGTTTTTATTTCATCTTGATTCTTGAAGGATATTTTTACTGAGTGTAGGATCCTCAGTTGGTTGATTTTCTGTCCACTCTTTGAAGATGTTTTCAACAGTTTTACTGTGATGTGCCTAGGTCTGCTTTTGATTTTATTCATCCTGCTAGGAGTTGGTAGTACTTCCTGAATCTGTAGCTCAATGTCTTTCATCAGTTTTTGAAGATTCCCAGCTACTGTCTCTTCAAATATTGCTTCTGCCCAATCTCTCTCCTCTACTTTTGGGACTCCAATTACACATCATGTTAGACTCTTCACAGTATCTCCATGTCTCTTATTCTATCCTCTGTCATCATTCAATACATCATTCCAAATATTTTTTCATGGCCTATCTTGCAGATCATTAATTTTCTGTTCAGCTGCATGTACTCTTCTATTAAACCCACTCAATGAATTATTAGTTTTAGTTACTGAGTTTTTCAGTTCTACAGATTCCATTAGATTTTTCTCTGCTAAAAATCACAATGTTATCTTTAAACATATCAAGCAGGGTTATTTTGAAGTCTAAGTTAATACCTCCCTTGTCTGGATCCCCCATGGATCTGTTCTTTCTCTTAATTTTCATTTGTACTTTTCCTTTTTCTCATGTGCCTGGTTATTTCTGCATAAGTGCCTGAAATTGGTTATGGAAAAATAGTAGAAAAAAAGTAAAAGTTAGAAGAATGTTATCATTTCTTCACAAATAATTTATCTATGCTTCTGGATGATAGCTGGGGCATTAGCAACCTGGGATCGCATTAATTCAAATTCAGTAACGAGAGGATTTGAAGCTGACTTTCAGTCCCTTAGAAAGTTAACTTACTTTTGGTTCATCTTTTCTTCCAGAGTATAGATATTTATGGGTATTACCTCAAATTATAGAAGGTTTACCAGACTTTCCCCCTTTGGGACTCCCTGGAATCCAGTTTCTGTTCCCCTGTGTTCTGCAAAGCAATCAAAGCCCTGCTTTTGCTTCTAACCCCTCAGTCATCTGGGATTAGCAGTAGTCCTAAATGTCACTGGGTTTGCATTGCTCTGGGCTTCTGCCTTCCCACAAATCTTAACCTTCTGCCTATCTACTCTCTAATGCCTTCAAGCTGATTTTTACAAACTACTTTGTTCAGCTTTTCTAATGGTCTTCAACAGATAGGTAGGTTGGCCCATATATCCTATTCTGCCACTACTGAAAGCAAAAATCTGATATCTAGTATGAAAATCATTTTTAGAGGGCTTCTACAGATGTTTTTTTACACCTATTACTGAATAATTTCCCACTATTTCTTATCATTCTTCTTGAATCGGTTGTCCTTTGTTCCTTTGAATCTCTAAAGAATTTCTAACCAAAACTGTAGAAAATTACTTCTGTTCAAGGACTCCTTCTCCTGTGGTTCACCTACTTATATCCCACTTTATTGCTCAGAAACTCATCCATGATACTGCCTGGCCAATTGGGACCCAAGACGAGAGTGCCTCTTGATGTCTCCCTGAGTGCAGACTACTCTGCCTCTTCCTCCCTGGGGTCTAATTCTTGCCAATGGATGAAAGCGTGTCGTGGCCCAGGTCTACTGTCCTAATTCTAATGCTTTGGGTCTTTATAGAAGAAGAAAAATGAAGTCTACAATTCCACACACCAAAGACCCGGGAAGCAAAGCCAAAGCATCAACAAGATTGTATTTTAATCTGCCTTTTGCCTGGCTCTTGTTTGTACTGGTGAGAGCTTCAGCTGCTGGCCCTTTTCTGTCAATGATTCACACAATTTTGTTGCTAGTGCTGAATTTCCCAGCTACCAGAAAGAGGATCTAATGTTTCTTTTTCAAAGGTCAAGTCTATCACAGTTATTATTTTCCTGTTTAAGTTGATTTTAAGAACAGTCTGTGGAAGGAGAGTGGGTGGCGTGGCATTCTATAACAGGGCTTCCCTCTCCGGGGCTCCTAATGAACAGAAGTGGGACCTGGGAGGAGTGAGTGCAGTGGTATCCAAGACTTCAGTGTTCTGCTCCTTGGCAGACAAAGCTTCAGGGGCTCAAGCCTCTTAAGGAAGCATTAGCAACAATGCGTTTTCTGTGCCCCATAAAGCCTGCGTGAGTTAGTGACATTTGGACACCTGATTGACAAATGAGTGCCATAGGAATTTTGGAGAACTGGAGGTTTCAAAGTCTGTTGGGGAGTGCTCCATCTTAGTCCTGTCACGTCACCTCCATCTCTCAGAGAGAGGAAGACATACCAGACTCCACGTGCTCCTGGATTCACATTCTGAGCACTCTCTCCCATCATGGGTTATGCAAGATTTTTACCAACACTGCTTCCCCCTTTCTATCAGGCAAGACATTCTTAGCAGGTCTAGTTCCCATCTCCATGTCCTCCCCAACCAAGCTTCCAACCCCAGGGAATCTAAAGCAAAGGCTCCAGAGCAGCAAACTTCAGCGATTCAATTTGATCCAATTCACCTTTGCTGAATTCTTGGGGCTAAGGCTATAGGACATGATTAGGACTTTTTCTAAACAAAAGAATAGTCTTTTGCTGGGCATGGCAGTTCATGCTTATAATCCAGCACTTTGGGAAGCTGAGGTGGGTGGATCATTTGAGTCCAGGAATTTGAGACAAGCCTGGGCAACATGGTGAAACTTTGTCTCTACAAAAAAAAAAAAAAAAAAATTGCAAAAATTAGCCAGGCATGGTGGCACATGCCGGTAGTCACAACTATCTGGGAGGCTGAGATGGGAGGATTGGTTGAGCCTGGGAGGTGGAGATTGCAGCAAGCAGAGATCATACCACTGCACTCCAGCCTGGGGCATAGAGTGAGACTCTATCTTAAAAAAACAAACAACAAAACAAAACAAAAAGCCTTTAATAACCCCAAGATGTCTGGTATATGCTTTTTAGGGAAAACCAATTTACTCTCTCTATATGATAATACCATTGTAGACAAATAACACATTTTCATATATGTAAATAATATATGCATTTTTTAAAATTGGGAAGACATATAATATTCTGTTAATATAATTAGAAAGGGAAGACAGTCTATATACTCTGTTTCTAAACTTTTTTAAGCAAGAATTAATTTTGAATAAAGATTTTTTAAAATTTTAATAAAAGCTTTGGAAGAATTTCATTTAAAAATGATAAGATACATTGGAATAGTCAGAAATTTAAGTTATTTTAGATTTAAAATTCTGTTTTGTAATTGGCTTTTTTAAAATTAATTCCACACATACTTTTTTAACATCTCTGTTCCTACCATTTTATTATTAGGTGATTTTAGGGTTAAAATGGATTGGGTTAGAGGAAAGTGGGAAGAGTAAGAAAGAACCATGGAAGGAACACCAAAGAACTAAAGATAAGGACTGATATGGTTTGGCTGTGTCCCCACCGAAATCTCAATTCAAATTGTATCTGCCAGAATTCCCATGTGTTGTGGGAGGGACCCAGGGGGAGGTAACTGAATCATGGAGGCTGGGCTTTCCTGTGCTATTCTTGTGATAGGGAGTAAGTCTCACAAAATCTGATGGGTTTATCAGAGTTTGTGATTTTGCTTCTTCCTCATTGTCTCTTCCCGCCACCATGTAAGAAGTGCCTTTCGCCTTCTGCCTTCCGCCATGATTCTGAGGCCTCCCCAGCCACATGGAACTGTAAGTCCAATTAAACCCCTTTTTCTTCCCAGTCTCAGGTATGTCTTTATCACTAGCATGAAAACAGATGAATGCAAGGACTTTGTACTTAGACTTTTGTAACTCATCCATCCACCCACCCACCCACACACCCACCCACTCATTGTCTTGGTTTGGGCTGTTATAACAACATGCCACAGACTGGGTGGCTTTGAAACAGTAGGAATTTCTTTCTCATGGTTCTGGAGGCTCGAAGTCTGAGATCAGATTGCCAGCCTCATAGGTTTCTGGTCAGGGCCTTCTTCTGGGTTGCAGATTGTCATCTTTTCATTGTATCCTCACATAGATAAAAGAGGATGAGAGAGGCTCTCGTCCTCCTTATTAAAAGGGTCCCTTTTATAAGGACACTAATCCCATTCATGAGGCTTCTGCCCTCATGACCTAGTTACCCCTCAAAAACTCCACCACCTAATACCATCACATTAGAAATTAGTTATCAATATGAATCTGAGAACACAAATATTTAGTCCATAAAACCCATTCATCTCCTCATTGAATATGTATGCATTAGACCTTACCACTTGCAGTACCTTATGCTAAGTATAGTACTTCTGGGGATTAAAAAGGTTAGAAAGGTAAGGCAGAGTGGCTCACACCTGTAATCCCAGCACTTTGAGAGGCTGAGGCAGATGGATCACTTGAGCCCAGGAATTTGAGACCAGCCTGGTCAACATGTCTCTAAAAGAAAAAAATAGCTGATGTGGTGGTGCAGGCCTGTAGTCCCAGCTATTCGGCTATTCGTGCAGCTGAGGTGGGAGGATGACTTCAGCCTGGGAGAAGGAGGTTGCAGTGAGCCAAGATCGCACCACTGCACTTCATCATGGGTGACACGGTGAGACCCTGTCTCAAGAGAAAAGAAAGATTAGAAAAATTATTATAGAAGGATGATGATCTAACAGAGGCCACTATCATGGCCCTAAAATGTTTGCACCGTGTGATGAACACTGCGATGCCCCTCTGAAATTTCCCTTCAATAAATGACCGGTTGTTCTAGCTACCAGGAAGGGTGGGCAGACAGCTTGCAGTTGTCAGACCCTTTAGGGACTACCTCAGCTCCCGAGAGCCACCTGGCCTGGTCTTCACAGGTGGCCTTCATCCAATGAGTGCCTGATGCATGAGAAGAAGGGCCTGGGCATCTCAGCCCAACTTGAGAACACTCTGAGAGCAATTCCAGGTCCAGCGCTCCCTGTGTGACTGGCCGAGTCTACTGCTGGGCCTGCATGACAGCTCAGCTTCTCACTCTATCCAGTCCGACTTCCTTGCCCTATGTTCCACAGGTGTCAGTACCAAAGGTGCCCCTTAATAAATGTCTGCACGTTAAACTCCACCTCAGAGTCTGCCTCCTAAGAAATTCAATCTGCAATACACCTAGTGTAACCACTAGAATATCTAGTGGTTACAGAAACTGCTAGAGTAAGCCTGGTTCATTTAAGTCTTGGCATGAGTCTACCCAGGGCTACAGAAGCAGTACTGCATGGGGCAAGGGTTGGCAAACGTTTTCTGTAAAGGGCCAAATACTAAATATTTTAGCCTTTGCAGGCCACATAAGATTCCTGTTGTATATTCTGTGTGTGTGTGTGCGTGTGTGTGTGTGTGTGTTAGTCCATTAATGTAAAAATCATTCTTAGCTCATTGGCAGTAGGAAAACAGGCTGCAGGCTGGGGGGCTGTAGTTTACTAACTCCAGTGTAAGGTATTGAGAGCATAGACTTGTTAGGAGGCAATTACTCATGGGTCTCTCCTGCTTCTACACATGTAGAAAAACAGAGATACCAAATAACATTGTTCTAAACTATCTTTTGGGGTTAGGCCATTCTTTCACATTGCTGAGGCTGGGTAATTTATAAAGAAAGGAAGTTTAAGTGGCTCGGGTTCTGCAGGCTATACAGAAAGCATGGGACCAGCATCTGCTCAGCTTCTGGGGAGGCCTCAGGGAGCTTTCACTCACGGCAGAAGGCAAAACAAGAGTAGGTGCATCCAAGGCCTACTCCTGCTTTGAGAGCAAGAGAGAGTGTGGGAGAGAGATGCCACATGCTTTTAAACAATCAGACATCACAAGAATTCAGTCAGTACCCTGAGGACAGCACCAAGTCATGAGGGATCCATGACCCAAACACCTCCCACCAGGCCCCACCTCCAGCACTGGGGATTACATCTCAACATGAGATTTGGAGGAGACATCCAAAGTATATCACTTTTGAAAAATTGTAGAGTTCTCAGCCTTCGAAGATACAGTGTCTCTCACCAGAGAAGAGATCAGGCATACTCTCTGTCCATTATAAAATATTTAGGTTCCCTCATTTCAGGATTCCTCTCCTATAACTCAACCCGCCTCATGTAAAGGAATCAACTGGCCCTCTTTGTGTTGTCATGTGGGAATGAGGCTCATGAAACCAGCACAAGAAAACGCTGATACTCTAGCTACTGCTATTGCTATCAGCAATAATCTGCTCTTAGTCTCTGATCGAGGAGTTTTGTGTCTGTGGCCAATCTATGAAACTGCAGCAGGCTAATTTGTTAGATTACAAGTAGAGTAAAACCTCAGATCCTTCATAGTTCTTAATTTTCTAGGTTCAAATTCTTGCTCCTTCACCATTTACAGGTTGGTCAGAAGGCCTAATTCCCAGCAGGGCCCAGAGACAGAGATAGGTAGGAACCATACCCAGGAACTGCCCACAGACCTCACCAGCTGACTGCATGTTGGCTTGCCCCATCCCTGGGGTACAGAACTCTGCAGCTGCTTCCAATTGAGCTTGCCCAGGCTCTGTATGTCAGGTTAGAGCAGTGGGTCTCAAAGTGTGGCCACCAGGCCTGTAGTCCAAGTGCCCCGTGAAAAGTAGTTAGACATGCCCATTTTCAGACCGAGCTCTCAACCCAGATGCACTGAATTGGAAATTCTAGGGGCCGAACCCAGCACTCTGTTTCCCCAAGCCCTCCAGGTGATTCCGATGAGCATCTTGCTCTGGCTTTTCATCCCAAGAAGAAAATAGTTCTATTTCACAGCCCGAACTCATTCTCGCCTATCAGAACCCCAAAGGCACCAGGGTTTCCAGTGAGCTACTACACCTTTCAAGTAAATTAAATTCTTTCTATGAAACTTTGGCCCCCGTCCAAGGACATGTTCTAAGCACAAAATTAAAGGATCAAGAAACATGCCTCAAAGTCAAGGGCTCCTGTGAGAAGACAATAAATTCAAGCTTGAGAGTTTTGCAAGCCTCTCTAGGTGCACATTTTTCCCCACCTGAAAGCCCACCGCAAAACTTTTTCTACTTGTTATGAGAAATAGCCCATGCCCCTTTGGTAAATGTTTTTCTTTAAATATTTCTTTAAATATTCGAATTATCAATATAATATAATAGCACTTAATATAATAGCACTTTTAGAAGAAAAATTATTTTGGTTTTAAAAACCATTTTGAGCCAGAAGCAGTGGCTCATGCCTGTAATCCCAGTACATTGGGAGGCCAAGCTGGGCAGATCACTTGAGGTCAGGAGTTTGAGACCAGCCTGGTCAACATGGTGAAAGCCCATATCTACTAAAAATTAGCCTGGTGTGGTGGTGGGTGCCTGTAATCCTAGCTACTCGGGAGGCTGAGGCAGGAGAATTGCTTGAACCCAGAGGACAGAGGTTGCAGTGAGCCGAGATCGTGCCATTGCACTCCAGCCTGGGCGACAGAGCAAGACTCCAGCTCAAACAAACAAAACAAAAAATTTGATCGTGGGCTATCAGTGTGAGTGCCACATACTTTCTATCTTAGGTAAAACATGGGGGCTGGATGCAATCTAAGTCTATTAGCGGCTGGGCGCGGTGGCTCAAGCCTGTAATCCCAGCGCTTTGGGAGGCCGAGACGGGCAGATCATGAGGTCAAGAGATCGAGACCATCCTGGCCAACATGGTGAAACCCTGTCTCTACTAAAAATACAAAAAAAAAATTAGCTGGGCGTGATGGTGTGTGCCTGTAGTCCCAGCTACCCGGGAGGCTGAGGCAGGAGAATTGCTTGAACCCGGGAGGCAGAGGTTGCAGTGAGCTGAGATCATGCCACTGCACTCCAGCCTGGTGCCTGGCGACAGAGCAAGGCTCTGTCTCAAAAATAAAATAAAATAAAATAAAATCTGTTAGCATCAAGCCCAGTCCATGATGTGTGCAAAGTATACTGTGCCCACTTCTTCTACCCCTTTTCTCTGTTGCTTTTTGAGGGAGCATGCTTCCTTTCGTCTCAACTGAGAATCTCTGATTTAATGTCAGCAGAGCCACAACAAGGTGAAAAAGTATAGACTAAACACCCTAGGGTGTCACCTCAAATTGTGTCTGGTTTTTATTAGACTCTGTTAATTTTATATACTGTTATTTGTAAGATATAGAGACACAAATACAGAAAAAAGGAATGAAGTCAGTGCTCATTTAATGTTGCCAGTAGGTTCATGGAAACTGCAACTTTAGGTGAAACGCCATAAAACAAAATCCATTTTCCCAGAAGCTAATTGCTATAAACACGAGTTAAGTTCCTGGCGTATTTCCAATCACAAAAACGTCGCCAAACTTCTAAAGACAAAAATGCTTCTAATATTAAACAGCGAAGTAAATATGAGCTGTATATACACTTAAGACAAATGCACTAGAACAAGATAATTATTTTCCTGCTTATTCCAGTTCAGGGTGGCAAGTGGCCGGAACCAGCTCAGGGTGCAGGACGGAAGCCTGCCCCGGCCTAGACACCATCAGATCGCAGGGTGCACTGACATGCCACCTGCACACCTTTGGGATTTGGAAGGAAATCGGAGTACTTAGAGAAAGCCCATGCAGACGTGAGGAGCATGTGCCAACTCCACACAGACAGTGACCCCAGGTGGAATTGATTTTTCTTTTCTCATCAGTGTTGTAAGGAAATAATGATGAACTAAACAATGTTTTTTGGCCAGGCATGGTGGCTCACCCTGTTAATCCCAGCACTTTGGGAAGCCAAGGCAGGCAGATCACCTGAGGTCAGGAGTTCGAGACCAGCCTGGCCATCATGGTGAAACCCTATCTCTACTGAAAATACAAAAATTAGCTGGGCATGGTGGTACACACCTGTAGTCCCAGCTACTCGGGAGGCTGAGGCAGGAGAATTGCTTGAACCTGAGAGTGGAGGTTTCAGTGAGCTGAGATCCCACTGCTGCACTCCGGACTGGGCAATAAGAGCGATACTCGGGAAAAAGAAAAGAGAAAGAAAGGAAAGAGAGAGAGGGAGGGAGGAAGGAAGGAAGGAAAACTCATTATTTGAGGACCTGCTGTATTCAATAATAAGTGCCAAGTACTGAATACACATTATCTCAATTCAGTACACAGCAACCTTCCGAGGTTGGCAGCAGCATCGCCACCCCAGGTGGTTCTCATGTGCAGCCAGACTTGAGAGCCACTGATGGGTGAAGTTTGTTGGTAAATGTCATGGTTAGTGAATGCTGGGGCTCGCCAGCCTGCTCCTTCAAGGCCTCAGGTTCTCCCTGGAGCCCTGACGCTGACACCGCAGATGGTAAGGGAAGTCTCACAGGAGCCACATCTGTTCATGGATGTCTGGGAAGCTACCAGTCCCGTGCCTGCCCCACCTGGACCTGCCTGCTCTGGCCACGGGTCTGGAATGGAAGACATGAAAACCTCCAATGCTGACGGCACTCTTAGGTTGCCACTTGTCAGGATCATTGTGGCTCAGTATTTGTCAAGAAAGTGGTCAATTAAAATGGAACCTGCCTAAGAGAAAGAGCAATTATTAAAGCACCAGTGTGCCCGTGGGGGAGGCTGGAGACTGCAAGGTTATTATATGGCCAGAGAGAGAAGGGCCTGGTTTGGGTTTTTTCCCAAAGCTTCACCGGAACCAGAGGTGCATCTCTGGTCCCTGCATGGTTATTCTCCCCTTGGTGCCAGGAGGGGCCACGTGCTCGGCTCTGGGACGCCTGTTAGGCCTAGCTTCTTCAAGAGCTAGGTGGCTAGAGGAGGGCTGGCCACGCTCTGCGGCTCTTTCCTTCTCTGCCTCCCTGACTGCCCACATTTAGGTCATTTTGCTGCTCATTAGCACCTCCTCCAGAAGGTGACCTGGTTAAGGGGAGGAGGTGAAACTCAAATCCAGCAATTTTCCTGCCTGTTAGCAGCTCTTATAAAAGTCTTGATGGACAAGCAGGTTAATGCAGTTGGCTAACCCTGGAGCCTCCGGCATCCCTGTCCAGGGGCTGCACAGGGGTTGGCATTTACTGAGCACCTACTGGCATCACTAGAGCAGCAAGTGATGTTCTCTGAGGCGCTGATGAGTTCATGGAGCACTTTGGAACATATGGCTCAGGTGATCCTCATGCAAGGCTGTGGGGTTGGTACAATTCCTGTTTTATTCTACAGATATGGAAGCTGAGGCTGGGAGAGGCAAATATTCAACATTCCACAAACCACAGCAAATAAGTCCACCAGGAATGTAAATTCTGATAGGAAATTGGAGTCCCGATCCTACTTGCATTACTATATTGCTCTGGTTTTCTATCATGTCACATTCAGTGTGAGGATTTCCCGTTCTCGATATACTTCTGACCTAATAGGGGAGGAATGGCATCTTTGAGGTGAAAAATAAAAAACCAAAAAAAAAAAAAAAGGAAAGGGGCATGGGAGATCACAGCTGCTGTGAGGAAGATGAAACCCCAACAAACCAGGGAGAAGGAAGAGAGGGATCTTGAAAGCAGTATCAGAAATGCACTTGGGGCTGGGTGAGGTGCCTCACACTTATAATCCCAGCGCTTTGGGAGTCCGAGGTGGGTGGATCACCTGAGGTCAGGAGTTCAAGACCAGCCTGGCCAACATGGTGAAACCCCATCTCTACTAAAAATACAAAAATTAGCCCATGTGGTGGCAGGCACCTGTAATTCCAGCTACTCTGGAGGCTGAGGCAGGAGAATCGCTTGAGCCGGGGAGGTGGAGCAGAGATCGATCACACCACTGCACTCCCTCCTGGGCAACAAGAGTGAAACTCCATCTCAAAAGAAAATGAAATGCACTCAGAAAATGGGGGGCATTTTGAAAGGCAGAGACCAGAGGAGGCTCTAGGCAGGGACAGGAAAGCTGGGGGCAGTGAGCAGCGGCAGGGGAAAGAGACCTTGCAGAATGACAGGAGGGTATGGTGCAGCTGAGAGTGTTGTGTGAGGTGAGGCCGCTGTGCAGAGTGTTAAGGCACGTGCCAGGCTGGGGAGGGTGCGCTTCCTTCACAACCTCTGCAGGTGTCTGAGCAGATCAGGCCTGTGGTTGGAGCTGTGCTCCAGGAAGGCCAGGTGGCAACTGTGTGTGGATTAGGCCAGAGGGAACCGAGTGGAGGCAGGGGGATGAGTCTCACTGGCCAGCAGGGAGAGAAGAAGGGAAGGAGGGGCCTGGCCAGCAGAAAGACATTGTGCAAACAGAATCCTGTCTATTTCTGGCAGTAGCATGAGCCCTCGGCAGCGCCTGTAAAACCAGGCTGCAGGACTTCCATGATGTTAGCTCGTTGCAGCATCAAAGGGCTTCAGTTTTGATGCCCAGATGGCTAACATATTTACCCTGGGATTTCTAATTTTTGTAGAAAAACTAAGATTCCTGATTAAAGACTCAAATCTTTCAGTAATAATTTTAAAAGTCTCAAACCTTCTCTAACAACTTCTTCCAGGCATAATACACGCAGCTATGTTATTAGGCTCTTTGGAGAGAGGTAAGGAGGTACCTGTCTTCTACATAACACTCCAGAAAATTTCCATTTGTTACACTTCCTCTCACCAGCCTCCCAGCTATGTAGTTTTATGTCTTATTATAAGTCCCTAAAATTAACTGGCCCACAAAATATCTTTAAAAATCAATGCTCACCTTCCCGTACTCACCTTTCCTTCTTCTTCTCTCTAGAATAAGTCTGGCAGTAAATAAATTTAGAAACTTTTTAAATTTCCTAGCTCAAACTGACATTTGCCTTGGGGAGCAGGTAAGAGTCTTTGTTTTCGTTTTTGTTTCTTTTGAGATGGGGTCTTGCTCTGTCACCCAGGCTGGAGTGCAGTAGTGCGATCTCAGCTCACTGTGACCTCCACCTCCTGAGTTCAAGCGATTCTCCTGCCTCAGCCTCCCAAGTAGCTAGGACTACAGGCATGTGCCACCATGCCCAGTGAATTTTTGTATTTTCAAGAGTGACAGGATTTGGCCATGTTGGCCAGATGGTCTCAATCTCCTGACCTCACGATCCACCCACCTCGGCCTCCCAAAGTGCTGGGATTACAGGCAGGAGCCACCGCAACCAGCCAGAGTTTTTTTCCCAAGTTGCATTCAGATTTTTATTCTGCAGTTCCTACAAGCTGTGATAACTTTAAGGGTGGCCAGGGCCCACCTCCCAGGCCTCTTTAACTGTCTGTCGGCCCTCGGCCTCCTCCCCTGCTGAGGGTCAGCCTTCATGCAGATCATTTGAACCCCCCAGACCCCCAAGCTAATCCAGAATCCAATTCTAGGCTAGCCAGTGACCTGTGGAAGGCTGAGAGCAAAACATTTTTATTAGAATGATCATATTCTAGCTCTTGAGAATTTAAATAATGGAAATCAGGCATCTGAAGCTGAAGCTGAAAGGAGATGATGATGGAGAAAGGGGTTGGAGGGGCCACGTGGACCGCATGAAAGTCACAGTTGTGCAGCCGCAGAAGCCGTGAGGAAGTGCTGAAACGCATTCAGTGAAGGGAGGAGGGTGGAGCAGACACAGGAGCGAGGGAAGAGGGCAGCCTGTCCCTGGAGCTGCCTCCAGATCTTGCTTTCAGATTCCAGTTCAGGCCCATGCATAGCCCATGAGTAAGCCCTCTGTTTCTTGGAGTGCTCTGGGTCTTGCAAAGAACATTTCTTCAAACTAAAACCCTGCCAATAACCCTAAACACCAGCATCTCCTGGCACAGTGCAAGATGGGGGATACTCAGCAGCTCTTCTCAGACCTGAACATGAGAGGAGTCCCCTGGGGATCATCTGACACTTACACTGCTGACAGACAATCAGCAAGTCTGGATGGCGCAGAGGCTCTGTATGCCTATCATGGCCCCAGGTGCTGCCACTCCTGGGGGGCCCCCACTCCACAAGAGCAAGAGAATGGGTGACTTGCATGAGCAACCCTGTTACTCAACTGGAAAGAGAGAAATCCTGATCTAAAACAAATAAAACCAACAGAAACTAGGTTTTCAACCTATCTAAAAGACAGACAGCAAAGAGCCAGAGTAAGTGGTATTTCCTCGCTTTTCATTTTCTTTGGCATTTAGGAAGAGTAAGGAAGACGCTCAAATCCCACGTGACCAAGGGCCTCTGAGGCCTCAGGATCCTGTTGTATCCTGAGGAAAGCTTTTTTTCTTTGTTTGTTTAGAGAAGAACTCTTGGGTTTTTAAATAAATCTGTTCTCTGGTATCAATAAATTCACCCAGAGAGGATTTTTTTTTTTTCCTAAATGGATTGGTCTTGAATAGTTTCTAAGACTCTAACAAAAACCTATTCGATTTCACCAGAAGGTAGTATGATGGGGTCTGGTAATCATTCAGAACTCAGCGACGGGCTTCCTGATGTGCATTTTCCAAACATGCTGCTTTCCATTGCTGCTGAGGTCTGTTGAAGTTTTTGATGCGTATTTTGCTTTTAAAATAAGAAGTCTGACTCTTGACCAAGTGACTGGGTGTAAATGGTAACATCATTTTTCTTGCACATATTTTTCTGTTCTAACTTCAGGATAGATCAGTGTTTGCCCTCTTCAAACGCTGGAAAGGATCCACTGGGATAGAGGTAACCTTGAGGTGGGAAGTAAAGGGAAAACAAAGGGTACATTACTGCAGATACCAAAGTCAAACTAGGATCTGGTTCAAAGAAACCAAAAGGTAGAATATAAAAATGTAAGCTTGAAAGATAGCCAGTAGACTAAACATTCACTCATCCTAGGAAAACAATCAAAATAAAGGCTTTGCCTTAGTGGTGTCTTCTGGGCTAAAGTCTTGGGCAGTGGCTTTTTAGTACAGTATAATTTGTTAGAATTTACTGCCGGTGATAAATCAGGAGGCCCCACCATGTGATTTTACTGCTTCAGGTAGGGTGATCACAGCTTTCCAAATTGTAAATTACTTTAGCAACTACTTGGGACAGAAGGAAGTGAAACAGAACACTTAAGCTTAGAGGACCACTTCTTATTCTTCCTCTACCCTGGTGCTTATCTGCATGGAATGCTTGGGTAGAAGCAGGCTTTATAATATCCCGCCATCCCTTGCCTGACCAGCCATTTTAGTTGTTTTTGGAGTAAACTTCAAAGACATCTGTTGGTTATGCAAAAGATATCAATATAACTCCCTTGATGTTAAACACAGTGCTTACTGGAGAGAGAAACACATTTTACGTAATTATATGTTTTAAATGCTGCTCTTGGACTTACTAATCCACACTTTTGTTATTTAACCAACTCTTTTTTTTTTCTTTTTTTTTTTTGAGACGGAGTCTCACTCTGTCACTAGGCTGGAGTGCAGTGGCGTGATCTCAGCTCACTGCAACCTCTGCTTCCTGGGCTCAAGCAATTCTCCAGCCTCAGCCTCCCGAGTAGCTGGGATTACAGGTGCACACCACCATACCCAGCTAATTGTATTTTTAGTAGAGACGGGGTTTCACCATGTTGACCAGTCTGGTCTCAAACCCCTGACTTGTGATGCGCCCACCTCAGCCTCCCAAAGTGCTGGGATTACAGGCGTGAGCCACCACGCCCAGCAGTTCCTATAGTTCTGTGGTGGCTTTTGCCACTTCCAAAGCCAAACCTCTTCACCAGGCACACTGGGCCTGGCAAAGCTTGGCTAGAAAGAGCCGGATAAGGAGACCAAGGCATGGAAAAGGATCTGTGAATCACATGTCAATACTATTGTATAAAACAAGCTAAGATGAATGAACACACTTGTAAATATTTCAGTGTTTAATTACAAATGAGTGTTTTTAAAATCTATTGGCAAACGGCCCTCCAGCAAGATTTTTATCAGTCTACACTCGTATCAGCTGTGCACCAGCTGAGTCCCTGGGTTTGCAAACATTTAGCTAGCAATCTCCAGTTAGGTTTAGAGTGGTGTCTGCTTGTCTGGAAGCTTCAGAATTTCTAAATGGGAAAGACTCAGGGACAAGGATCGCATTGGGAAGGTGCTTTGAAACCGCATCTGCCTGGCACTTTACATGAGATTGACAAAGTGTCCATTTTCCACATCAAAGAATGGGGTAGGGGAGGATTGTGCAGGACTTAAAGCCACCATTTGCCCCCCTGGGCTGAGCGCTCACAGCCCTTCCTAGCTCTGAGAGTGGAATTCACTCAGCAGACTCTATCTCCCAGGGTGTGACTTGCAGACCACTGCTTTTGTCTTAGCAGGTCCAGCACATTTCTGACTTCTGCCGAGTTTGAGAGAGCCAGGCTTTTTGGATGCACTGTCTCTACTGGGTCCTCCGGCACTAGATAAGAAAAATCATCCCAAAAGCAGGTTCAAACACTCTCTTGCTAATTAACCAGAAACCATTTGAGGTAGAAGATGGCTAATGGCAGTCTTGTATTTATCAAGTTTGCTTTTCACCAGCTGGCTTCTTCGTTAACAGTAGCTCATAATAAGAGCTTATACGTTTTAGTGAGCATTTACTATGTGGCAGACACCTACACTGTCTTATTTAAGCCTTTCAGTTATCCCCATGGGATAGTTACTATTATCATCTCTAAGTTATGATGAAAAACTGGCACTGAGGCTAAGTCACCTGCTCAAGCCCACACTAGAAACTGGTATTGCTGGGTTTGAAACTCAGGCCTGACCTCTCTGTGGCCCAACTTTTAATACAGCATTGAAGGATGCGGGAGGTGAGTAGGGCAGCAAAGGATGGCTTTCAAAGTTGATTTTAAGTTTGTGAACTAAAGCAGTGTTTAGATATATCTCACTTAGATATGTTAAGTGAAATAAGATTAAGCAGAGTTTCTGGTCTCCTGCTATGGTGGGCTTCTGTGCTCTCTAAGCTTGATTAGCACAGCAGCATTTCAATCTAACAGGCTCGTGATTCCAGTCAAAGACCCCACCTGCCAGGATTCAGATGCAGTCACTCTGAGAGCAAGGGCATTTATTAATTATCTACTACAGGTGAGAAACTGCGCTAGCACTTTATGTGTGTAAAGGGATGTTTAGATGGCCTCTTTCTGATGCCTTGCAATTGGCCCTGGGCCCGTAATAACAGATCTATGTGTTCGTGTTTCTAACTCAGGGAAAGCTTCCAAATATTTTGGCTGGGCTTCCTGAGACTTGGCAAACCTGCCTCACTACAATCAGTCCCTCTTTCCTCCAATCCTTCCTGCTTTAGAGCCCACGGAATCAGGACCCTGGGAGCTTTGGCTTTGCCTATGTTCCTGGACAGCCAAAGGAAAGGGAATTACTATTTCCTTCATGATTTTATTAGTCAGTCAAGAAAATTGTTAATAAAAACTGGAGTTATCTCACTCATTTGTTCATTCATTCACCCATGCACCAAACAAATGCCGTGTATGGAATCCATCCAGTGGGCCAGGTGCTTGTGATATACCTCAATGATAAAACCACGGTCCCTGCCCTCGTGGAGCTCGTGTTTGAGCATCTACTCAGGCAGCAGACGTGCTGATTTGCCTCGTGCCAGCCGGTGGTAGAAATGCAGGTGCTGCCAGGAATCAAGAGTCCTCCTCAGTAGGCAGGTGGGTCAGAGAGCCTTGTCAGTGCCCATCTAAAGGGCTCCTTCTGAGCAGGGATCCCTGCCTGTAAGACGCAGGTCTGTGCCCGTATGGAAGTTGAATGAAAGGTGAAAAAAGGCAAGCTAGAAGAGATCTCCCCATCAGGAAATAGCGGGGTCGGGGGGAGGTGCCAGCAAGAGGGACTGCAAGGTCCTCTGAGAGCTCACACATGGTCCTTTGAGACATCTTTTCTAGGGAGGAATACTGGTGTCTTACCTGGTCTCAAGTAGATTTTACTAGAATGCTCTCCCTAGCTATCTTCACAAGCAGATAAACTAACAAGCCCTCCTCTTCCTTCTTAGGCTAATCAAGTCCAGCTGGAGAGAGAGAGGGCATGGCCTCCCTTTACACCCGCTATCCATCTGAATTACCTGGACAGGACCCGGAGTCCTGCTCACGCCGGTATGAAACCGTCCCAGGCTCTCTTCTAACACTTCCCAGAGCTGCACTGTGTCTTCCTGAGTGGAATGGATCCAAGGCAACGTTTACAGGAGAGTGCTGATTTGATCTCGCTTCCAGGAAGCAAGGTAAGGCTGAGGTCCTTGGCCTCGACAAGGCAGGACCCAAAGGCTTAAAGGTTGCTATTTAAACCCAAGTTTCTAGCTGAGCAAGTTACTGTTGCCAGTGGTGACACTATTTAAAAACATCCCCCATAAGCAGGACGATGCTGCTGCAAGCCACACAAAGAAGCACCTACTGTCCCTGGCAGCTCACTGCCCGTTTGGAAGTCAGAGTCAGAACTTCAGAGATCACTTTATTTTACTTAGAAACAGCTTATTAACTTACTTTCAAAGTAAAAAATAAGCCATTTCTAATTTTTATTTCTACTGAGCTGCTCCATTTGTTATCTATTAAGTGATCAAAATAGGCAAAGGCTTTCTTTCCACATTTTTTTAAAAGACGGAGTCTTGCTCTGTCACCCACACTGGAAAGCAGTGGTGCAATCTTGGCTCACTGAAACCCCTGCCAGTAGGGTTCAAGTGATTCCTGTGCCTCAGCCTCCTGAGTAGCTGGGATTACAGGTGCGCACCCCCACGCCTGGCTAATTTTTGTATTTTTAGTAAAGATGGGTTTTGCCATGCTGGCCAGGCTGTTCTCAAACTCCGGACCTCAAATGATCCACCCACCTCAGCCTCCCCAAGTGCTGGGATTACAGGTATGAGCCATCGTGCCTCGGCTCTTTTGACATTTTTCTCACTCCAACATTTAAGGAGAAAACAGGTTCTTGGTGACTGACAGGAAGGTGATTTCCCGTCATTCTGAAACTCAAAAGTAAAAGTGCAGTAAGATTAATCAGAGGATCTGCTCTCTCTCTGGAAATACTGGTCTTGCCATCTTTCAAGAAAATGGCAGCTCACTGGTAGAAAGTTCAAAACCTGTGCTCAAATTGCCAAATTCCTTTCCTCTGCTGTTCCCATTTCTCTGTAATAATGGCGCCAGAAGGGAGGCTCCGTGCAGGCAGAGGTTCTGTCTGCTTTGGGCAGTATGGGGGTGTCTGGCCCTCGACACACACAGCCAGGCTCCAAGGAGGTCCTCCGTAAGCATTTGTGGATAAATATTTGTGGTCTGTGTCTGCAGTGCCTTTATCTTTTCTATTATAATTCACATTAGTCCTCTTTGTCTTTCAAACAATAGAAAAGGGGAGAAAAACCTTTTTTGTAACCTAATTTCAAACGTATCACCTGTTTCTTTCATTACATCCTTCACTATTCAGAGCAAGCAAAGCAAGTCTTACGTCATCATTTTCCCATTAGTGGAGGACAGCAAGGGTTCACTTTATAGAATATTCTTTCCCTTTCCCACAAAGTAATGATCTAAGACTTCTAGCTAGAAAAAAAAAATGGTGTTCTTCCCAACCTAGAAACGGCATTGCTCATTAAGTGACTGGGGCTTGCTGAATCCTATGCAAATCAGTCCTGATGAGCCTTTAACTAATCTGTTTACAAACCAGACCTGCTAGACAGGCCTCAGTGATTTTCTATCAAAGCAAAAAGCACTGCTCTTTATGGGCATCTGGCTGTCTCTGAATGGGTAGTTTAAACATAGACTCTTTCCTTCAAAGTAAGATCAAAGGCTTTATTACTCCTAAATGAGTGCATTATTTCCACTTACTACCTTCTTGTTTGCAATTTGTGTTTATTAACAGCACTGTCTCAGGTTTACTTTGTGAATTACTAGTTTCTGAAAACAGTATGGCAGTTTTATGGACCACAGTATAAATTTGTGGAGATTTCGTAGCATAGAATACACAGAATGGCCCATCAGATAGGACATTAGGCAAAGACAATTCTCTGCAAAGATGATAATACCTGACCATGCAGAATATATGCATGATTTTTTTTTTTTGAGGAAACCATCTGGCATAACAGGGCTAACAGGAGAAAAGATTCCCCAACTCTCCAGATTTGATCACTCTTTGATTGCCTTAGAAGAATTTTCTTTGAAATATTACTTCAAATAAAATTTTATTTCTTCCGAAAAGAGTAGGTATGTATCTAAAGCTGTATCATAGGTGAGGGAATGCCATTGGTACTTTTCAAGGAGAAGCACAACCAGATACTTTTAGACAGAGAACAAGCAGATTGCTTTAAAAATAACAACCAAGATTCCAGCATGTGACTAAACCCTTAAGAAATCCTTCTTTTAGTCCTTCAGCCAGCAGCTTCCCAGTGTGAAGACAGAGGTCTCTATTGTCCCTGGTCCTAACACAGAGATTAGAACGCTGTCCTTCACTCCCACCCTCCAATTCATCTTAGGAGGATGAAGCTGCCAAGAGAATTGCATCTTTTAAGATTTGTGGTGACTCAGGTATACAAGCTTCAAGGTGTTGCTGACCTATAAAAGGACTAGACTAAACTGCCATGAGGACAGTGTGATGCAGGAGCATCCAGCTTTGGAAGGGGCAGCTTGTAATGTCACTCGATGGTCCAGTGAGAAATTAAATGGGAGGGCCAGGAAGGGCCATAACCGGGGACCAAGCTGCTGTTCAAAGTCCTGTCAGTTTTTAATAGATTTTTTTTTTTTTGGACACTGAAGCGAGCATAAATTCACAAGGATAAAAACACATTTGTCAGAACCCTGTGGACAGACTCCTACCAATCCGAAATGAATTGGGCTGACAGTGGCAAGCTGGACAACAGGGAAGCTAAACCCATCGTAAATCTTCTCCTTAAAAGTCTCTTTCAGCTTATCACCTTCTAAGCGTCCTTGATGGCCCAGTTCTGCCACTGCACCTTTGGAAAAAAAGAAAATCAGAGACTATGTATTAAACTCGAGTCAGAAAAACACGCCTGCACACACAAACAGAATCAGAAATTCTGTTACAGAGGCTGGAGAAATGAGACATTCGGGTCACAAAGTGACAAACACAAAACATTTTAACTTTTTAACTTGGAGACATGATGACTCCCAGAACTCACAGGAGGAAAGTAGTCTGAACCGGAGCACACTAGGCTGTGGCTACGTAATAAAACATGTTAATGAACGTTTCTACTGGAACTATAATATGGCAGTTGAGGTACAGGATGTAAAGATCCTCTCCCTCTCCAGCAGTTTGTTTTATGTTTCACTCTCAGGTAGTAGTCTGTATCCTGGCTCTTGTTCACGTTAACTGTTTGCATCTCTTTGTCTAAGATGTAGACGCTTCATCTCTGAGACAAGGGGTCAATTCTAGGCAAAAGTAAAAGCCAAATAAATGAGTTAGGAGTTAACTAGTAGAGCATACTTACATTAGCACAAATAAGCTATCGGGTCTCCCTGGTCATCTTGGCTCATTAAAGGAACAAAACTAAACCAAGCAAGGAGAATGAATCATGTTTGGCACTTACAGAGAGCAGACCTCAGGTCAGGGTTAAGGTCACTAAGAGGAGGGAGAGGGAGACAGGAGATGAAAGCTGCCTTTGCTCTGGAGTCTCTGGCATTGGAACACTAAGGTGAAATTTCTGGAAAAGGTCTCAGTCTAAAATTACCACAGAATACTTCAGTGCTATCCACAAATGGTATGCAAACGAAGTTCAAGAGGCACAAAACAACTGTAAAAGATTAGTAAACTTGATATCATGTGAACTCCTCAGAGGGGCCGAAAAGCTCCAACTGGAAGTGAATTAACTCTTTCAGGGCACAAGGCTATCTCTTAATGGTTCTGAGAGGAGTAATTCACTTCCAAAAGGCCCAGACCATCATTTTTACAAAGAGAACTGGCAACAATTATGCTCAATTCATATGATTAAAGGGAAAATAGTGAAAATATTTTAAGTTTTGATTTGACAATATCCGTGAGAAATTTTCCACTCTAAAATCCTGTTTAGTATTGACACAATATTTATTCTAAACTACAATAATCCAAACTCTAAAGTATTTTAGGCATTTATCATTTTTAATGACTACAGCAAATGCCAAATTGTGTCCTTTTGAAGATAAAATGCTACACTCAAAAAGTCATGGGATTTGCATATACAGCCAGGGCTGAGAAACACACCCCAAACTTGCCTTTTGATTTTATGAGTCTGGCTGTGAAGAAGGTTTCCGCAGTTTCTTCCTCTGCCAATGTCATTATTTCACAGAAAGGCCTGCCAAAATGCAGCTCGTAGCTAAGCTTATGTGTCAGGTTTATTCAAGTGGCTCATTCTAGATGAGCTTTCTTGCCATCTCTTTACCAGGCATGACGGACTATCATTAATAAAAATGTATTGATCTCTGAATCTATTCCTGGCTATAAAAAAAAAACCTTAATAAATGAGATGGCTATATGAGCCATAAATAATACCTAACCAGAGAGAGTCCAAAAACTGTCAGAAGCATATGCCTCATGTTTTCTTAAACCCTTAACTACGGGGAATCAGAATTTTAGAGCTAAAACAAACCTTGAAGATCAATGGGATGCCCTCATTTTAAAGAGAAGGAAACAGATCTACAATACACACAGCTTAGTACTGACCGAGGGCTAGAACTCAGGTCTTCTGTCTCCCAGCCCAGGAACCCTTCTCGTAACCAAGACATTTGAAAGCACTCCCTGTAGGCTGGTTTCAAAGGGCTTCTGATTTACTGTGTTTTCCTATTCATGCTCTAATCTGAATAAAGAAGTCTTCATCCTTTTTAGATATTCTTGAATTATTAAATGATGAATACAATTACATAGCAAAAGGTCATCTTCAACCCGTCTGCCACCAATGAGAGACGAGTCCACTGGCGCATCGGTATGATGGACACGCTAGTTTATGGGTCTGACACCTTGCATGGAATGTTACAAATCCCTATGATGTCCTTAAGCTCCCTCTTCAATTGAACTGAAAGATGGCTAAAAACCCCACTCAGGCAGACGCCTCCGCATTGGCCGGCCATTTGAGAATGCTCAAGGGTGCAGTTACTGCAGCTGAGGCTGGTAGTAACTCTGCTGTTTTCCTGAGCAGCAGCAGGCTTCTGACAGTAGCCTGGGCCGAATTTATGCACATGGATAATTTTGCCCCATTCTCTGCTCAGATTTGCCTTTCTCCCCGCTACAATGTGGACATATTCTACACATTTCTGATTGCTTAGAATACAAGATAGAAATTTGTGCAGTGAGAATAATGGCCAAGGAGTAGGCCCAGTTCATTTGGTGTGTTAACTTACATGTGGACTCAGCTGTGCTGAGCCATATGTGCCATTATAATGGTGTCAGATCAGTAGGATGGCAAAGAGTCTCCCAAACACCTGTTTACAGATACCCTTGAATAAATCACACCTGGATTATTCTGAGATTCACCTCATGCCTCGAGGTCTACATAGCATGTTTTTTAAGATTACATTTGCAACTGCTGTGCTCCATAAGGGGAAATAGGTGCATGCTATATGGGTATGCAAGTTGATGTTTAAAGTACATCAATGTACTTAATGTACATAATGTGCATAAATGTTTGCTACCCAAAATGCAGACTTTCTCTTTCTCAGAATTTCTCCAGTTTTAACAGCGTAAGCTAAGCTTTTGACTGATAAACTTGGTCTGCTAAGCAAGAATCTTTAAGAAAACTTTTATGCAGTCGGTAGTTCACCTAACATAAATGTAATGCCCTACCTTTCACTCACTCATTTATTCAAACTCTTACTTAATGCTAGGTGCTGAACTCAGTGCAAACCTCAAAGCTGATAAGACGCATTCTGTGCCCTCCGAGAGCTCACAGTCTAGTGAGAAAGACAAAATAGCAAAGCTACAAATACAATGTAACAGGGCAAGTGCTATGATGAGAAAGATACCAGTAAGGGGCTTTGAAAACAAACTGAATCTGAAGTAGCTGAGGAAGGCTTTTTAGAAGATGACAGTGCTGAACCAGTCACAGTGCCAGAGGGGAGGTGAAGGGCATTCCAAACGAAGGAAACGACGTGCAAATGTACTGAGGTGTGCAAAGCACGGCCTGCTTGGGGAAAGACAAGTACTGTGGGCACTGGTGCTGGTGAAATAGAAGCCACAGCAGGAGGCCCTTGGAGACCATGCTGAGGGACTTCAGGCTGTATCCTAGGCTAAAATAATTTTAAACGGGGATAGTTGGATAGGATTTCAGTCTTAGACCTCTCTTGGCAGCTGTGCTCAGCAATTGGGAAATAAAACCAGGTTGGTGGACAAGAAGCAGCTTTAAATCTAGAGTCAGAAAGCTTAGTAGCCTTCAATGGCCGGGGGCAGGAAGGATGAGGAGTGGCTACAAATGGTTTCAAGGGATTTTGCAGGGGTGATGGAAATGTTCTAAAACTGAATTGTGGTGATGGTTGTGAAACTCTAAATTTACCTAAAGCCATTCATTGTATAAAAGGAGTAAATTTCATGTATGTACACTATACTTTAAAAAGGCTGTTAGGAACAAACAATAAAAGGTGCAATTGCAGATACTGAAGTAGCCTAGATCAGGGGTCTCCAACCCTCGGGCCGGGGACCGGTACTGGTCCGGTCCATGGCCTATTGGGAACTGGGTCCCACAGCAGGTGAGTGGCCAGCCGGTGAGCAAGCATTACTGCCTAAGCTCTGCCTCTTGTTAGATCAGTGGTTGCATTAGATTCTCATAGGAGCCTGAACCCTATTGCGAACTGCACATGAGGGATCTAGGTTGCGCGCTCCTTACAATAATCTAATGCCTGACAGTCTGAGGTGGAACAGTTTCATCCCAAAACCATTCCCCCAACCACCACCCATGGAAAAGTTATCTTCCACAAAACCAGTCCCTGGTGCCAAAAAAGTTGGGAACTGCTGCCCTAGATAAGGACGGTTGAGGGCCTATCATAGGCACTAAAGATTTAGAATTAGCTATGGAGAGTGGGTGCAGGAGTGGAGAAGTCAGGAATGGGCCCTGACAACCTGGGAGGAGTCATGGAATAGGACCAGGAGAAGCAGGGCTTTGGGGGAACATGAGGAGCTTGGGTTTTGATATGCTGAGTTCAGGTCCCGTGGAGAGCAGGGTTTCTTAAATTTTGCATGCCTGGCATTTTGGGCAGGATAATTATTATTGTGGGTGCTGTCCTATGCCTTATAAGAGGTTTAGCAACATTCTTGGCCTCTACCCACTAAATGCCAGTAAAATGTGGCTACCAAAAATGTCTCCAGCCATTGCCATATGTTCCCCCTGGCAACCAAAACTGCCCCAGTTGAGAACCACTTATCAAAAGGCTTAACTCATGATTTTTTTTTCTTAGTTGTTTTTTTTAATTGAGCTATAATTCACCATTTAAAAGTATACAACTCTGATTTTTAAATATATTCACAAAGTTGTACAACATCACTATTAATTCCGGAACATTTTTTTTCTTTTCCTTTTTTTTTTTTTTTTTTTTTTGAGAGACAGAGTCTCGCTCTATCTCCCAGGCTGCAGTGCAGTGGCGCAACCTAGGCTCACTGTAACTTCCACTTCCTGGGGTCAAGCGATTTTCCTGCCTCAGCTGGGACCTTAGGCACGTGCCACCATGCCAGGCTAATTTTTTGTATTTTTTTTTAATAGAGACAGGGTTTCACCACGTTAGCCAGGATGGTCTCAATCTCCTGACCTGATGATCCGCCCGCCTCAGCCTCCCGAAGTGCTGAGATTATAGGCATGAGCCACTGTGCCTGGCCAATTCCAGAACATTTTCATCACTGCCCCCCAAAAACTCCATATCCATTAACAGTCACTCTCCATTTTCCTCTCTTCAGTCCCTGAAAATCACTAATGTAGCTACTGTCTCAATGGATTTGCCTCTTATCTGATACTACAGCCAAGTAGAATCATACAATACATGGCCCTTTGCGTCTGCCTTCTTTCACCTGTTATGTTTTCAAGTTCATCCATGTGGTAGCATCAATCAGTACTTTATTCCTTTTTATGGCCAAGTAATCTTTCATTGTGCAGATACACCAGTTTGTTCATCCAGTCGTCAGTTGGGGGATATTTGGATTGTTTCCACTTTTTGGCTATTATGAATAATGCTGCTATGAACATTTGTGTACAGGTTTTACGTGGACATATTTTTTCTTTTCTTATACATCGAGGAGTGAAAATGCTGGATCATCTGCCAACACTGTTTAACCTTTTGAAGAACTACCAAACTATTTTCCAAAGTGGCTGCACCATTTTATGTTCCCAGCAGCAATGTATAAGGGTTCCAATTTTTCCATATGCTTGCTATCATGTGTGAGTGTCCTTAACTTATACCTTTTGTTTTCATTTCCAGAAAGCATTTACTATTAGGCTAGATTGTTTATGACAACTTCATAGATGAGAAAATGAATGGTTAGCAGAGGGTGGCTTGTACAGGGTCACACTAGGAGGTAATTCCTTTCCAGCACAACTATTTTATGTTGAAAACTGTATAATTCTACTCTATCTTTCATGTAAGAAACAGTCTGACATGTCATCTGATCTGCTTTTGCTGGTTTCTTTAATTTGCAGAGACGCGGCCACAGTTAAAACCCCTTCCCTCTCAACTACTCAAAAGATATCACTTAGCAAGTATCCTCTCTCTGCTGTGTCATTACTTCCTCCTCGTTACTGGATCATTTCACTTCTATCCGTATAATCCCATAATATTTCCTATTTTAAAAATATAATAAAACTCCTCTTGACCCCTTATTTCCTGCCAATGTCTATCCCATTTGTCTGTTTTCCTCTGCGGCAAAGCTCTTGTTCAAGAGTTCGCTTTACTGTTTCCAATTCCTCTCCCATTCTCAATCCGGCTTTCATTTCCAAGATTCCGCCAAAACTCTTGAAAAAGTCACCAATGAAAGCTCTATTGTGAAATCCAAATGATTAATTCTCAGCCCTATTACTCAACTCATCAGAGAATCATTCCCTCCTTAAACTCCTGTTTTCATTTGGCTCCCAGGACACTGCTCCCATGTTTTTTCCCTACTTGACTGACCTCTCCTCTTCAGTCTCATTGGCTTATCCCCCTCATTTTCCAAACCACTGAAGTTACAGTAACACAGGGCTCAGTCCTTGGACTTTTGTTCTTCTTTACTTAGATGTCTATTAGTCATTTCAAATAAATCCGTGATTTTTTTGTCCTAAACTTCCTACCATCCTCCCCAAATTTTCCTCCCACAATCTTCCCCACATAGGAAATGGCAACTCCTTTCTTCTACTTTCTCAGGCCACTGACGGTGGGGTTATCCCTGACTCCCCACTTTCTCACACCCTCCATCAGTTAGTGGCTCTATTTTCTATGTTCAGAATCTAGACACTTCTTGCCTCCTCCATCATTTTAATGTTCTGGTCCCACCCATCACCTGTAACTGGATTATTACTGTTGCCTCCTTGTTTCCAGCCTTGCCCCTACAGGCTCTTCTCCACACAGCAACCAGAGTGATCCCTTTAAAAAAGTAGGTCAGATCGCATCATTCTGGTGAAAATCCTTCATAGGCTGGTTATGACAGGTTGTTTGCAAAAAGGCCACCATAATGCCCCTCTTTATGTCCACACTCTTATGCAGACCCCTCCTATGCTGATTCTAGGCTTGGCTATGACACTTGCTGTGGTCAAGGGACAGTACAAACATGAAGCAAGCAGAGGCTTAGAAAGTCGGAGCTTGTCCTATGCTGCTGCTGGGAATGCTTCCACAAACTCTGACTAGCCTCCTGGAGAATGCATGACCACACGGAGAGAAGCCACAACCATTCCAGCTGTGCCAGCTGAATCAAGCCAAACTAGACCCTCCAGCTGTAGATGAGCTGGTCTAGGTCAGAATCATAATATGGCCAGCCTGCAGAATCTTGAAAAACAATACATGTTTGTTGTTTTAAGCCACTAAATTTTGGGGTGGTTTGTTATCCAGCAAAAGCTAACTCATATATTGCTCATTTTGCTCAGAATAAAAGCCAGTGTCCTAACATACCCTGCAAGGCCACATATGATCTGGCTCCCCTCATTCTGTGTCACTTCACTTACAGCTTCCCTGTTATTCCTCATATTCAGCACTGTCCTATCTCAGGGCCTTTGTACTTCTGTCCCCTGTACCTGGAATGTTTGTTCCTCAGATACCTGCATTGCATGCTCCCTTACCTCTGCTCAGTTGCCACCTTACTGGGGAGAACTTATCACCCTAAGAAAATACCCCTGGCACTCCCTATCCATCCCCCTTATCCTGCTTCTTTTTAGTTCTTCTTATCTGAAAAAAATACATATTTATTTCTTGTCTGTCACAAACACATGAGACACCAGAACTTATGCCCTGCAAGGGCAGAAAATTTTGTCTTGTCATGGTATCCCTAGCATTTATACTAGTGCCTGGAATTTTTTTATCACCAGGAAAATGATGAAAGTAGTAATACTTCTGCCAACTTTGGTGTCTAGGTCTATTACCTGGAGTGTTTCTAGAGGCTGAGGTGGGAAAAGTGGTGAGTGTGCGCCATATTGGGGCATGTTACACTTAATGCAGGCTGAATTCCTACAGAACTGACAACCTAAAAACCATTCAAACGAATACTCAAGGATTCAGGGAAAGCAGCAAAACGCTGGCCTGCCACTGGCCAACTCAGAGCTTTGTTCCTTTTGACCTCTCCTTTCTCTTTATTCCTATCCTTTCCCCATTAGTCTGAACTAACAACTTTTCAGACTTTCCCCATTAGTCTGAACACCAGTTTCTCAGATCATTAGTTCACCAAATGACTGGGAAGAAACAAAAACAGCAGGAAAGTATTACCAGCATAGAAATTTATTTGAATTCAAAATAATATAGCTATATTTATAATATATTAATTATCTAAAGCAAATATCATCATTGGCTCTGAAACGGGTCTAAAGATGTCATTCTTTTTAAGTCAAAAAATACATAGTAAGAATGTACAAGAAAGAAAAAAATATAAAAACAAGTTTGCTGAGTGTGGGGAGTTGGTGAGGGATACACTACCACACTGTGACTGCGTCCAAAAAGAGAACATGCAGCACCAGTTCCCTGGAGAACCAACCAGTAACCCTGGTAATGCCGCAACCATTTGGTTATCAGGACAAACTTCCTGATGGATACAGATAGTAATTCACTGCATTTGCCTTCTCTAACTTCTCTCTTCACACCAATTCCTTTCCCTTCCTTTAAGATGGGTTTCATCCTGTTGACAAAAGGTTTGGTTTTATTTGTAAAGTAAAGCAAATAATATCCTGATTGAAGTATTCAACGATTTAGTTGAGGATGCTCAGGGATCAAACTTTGTAAAAAGGTCAATTCAGCTAGTTAGCAGAGGCTATCAGTGGCTTGCAGAAAAAAAATTCAGATAATATGTTTGTTAAAAAGACAAAAAGAATAGGTGGTTTAAAAATGGGTGAAAAGTCCTACGGATTACTGTGACCTAGATAATCAAAACCAGATAGGTGACCTTTGAGTGAACTAGGAAGAGACTCCAAGACAGAATTTGGTTCCCAACAGTGTCCATGGCCAAAGGGCACACTCAGAAGGTCTCCTCCTCTCTCAGGAACTGGAACACGGATGAGAAGTCTTTCTTTGAGTAGCCCTTTGCACACATCATCCTGTAGATCTGATGGGCCAGACTGCCAAGAAGGATTGGGCTCTTTGTGCTGGTAGCAGAGTCTTGTGCCAATCCTAGATCCTAAATCAAACAAGAGGAGAAGAGAACACATTGAGACTGGTGGTAAAGGCTCTTTGGAACTGTGGTTCCTAATGTTTTGGTTTCAAAGAAGGTAAAATGAAATCTGAAAAAAATAAGATACTTATAAATACTATAGTCAGTTAACATTTTTTAATATGTGCTTTCAAATAACTGCAAAAGAGACAGAAACCTTGGTTTCCGAGTGTCTCTTCTATTTGTTCCACGTATTTGAAGAAAAAAAATTTCCCTGTGTAATCTTATCTGTGGAAATCTGTAAGACTGACATAAAAATTTTTTAAATTCTTAAATAAAACATAAAGAGAAATAAAACTGCAAAATAGGAAATATAGTTTCAAATATGACTTCATCCAATAAATATCTGAAGTGTGCTGACAACGTGCAGCGGCTGGGATAAAATGATGAGCAAGACAGCCACAGCCCACCCAAACTCACAGTGTGTTAAGGAGAAAGACAATTACATAAGCACGGAATAACTGCAGGGTAGGAGCACTATCATGGGTTCCAAGGAGGCAGGGTCTGGGGTGCTGGGAAAGGTGACGAGAAAGAGACAGTAAAGCACAGACCTGGAGCCAGGTGAAAACATGGAGGTGGCAGGGAGGTGGTGGGCAAGGAAGAATGATCCTGACAGCAGGATCAGCAAATGTGAAGGTTTGCTAGAGACAGAACAAGAGGTAGAAATGAGTTCAGCATGATGAAAGCATGGAGAGGGGAATGGGAAAGAACATCAGTCTGGTTGAGGCAAGCAAAAGGCAAGGCATCCGGGGGCTTGTCAGACAAGTTGCAGAGATGGACTTTAATCTCCAAGTAACTGAAACTACTACAAAAACTTCATAGGAGAAGTGACGCAGTCAGGATTTTACATTTTAGAAAGCACACTCTTGCTTTGGTATGGGAAATAAACTGGAGACCATCAGGCTGAAAGGCAAGATCAGCTAAGACGTATTTGTGGTATAACACAAACGAGGCTCAGCTAAGGTACTGCTAGCAGGGGAGAAGGGAACTGGATGGATTCAAGGCATATTCAAGAAGCAGAATGAACGAACATCACGGGGAGTGAGGGAGAGTAAGCCAAGTACCGACACCTCTTGTGTTACTGTGCTTCATTTTATCATGCTTCACAGATAATGCATGTTTGTTTTTGTATTTTAAGAATCGAAGGTTTGTGGTATCGAGCCAGTCTGTCAGCACCACTTTTCCAACAGTGTGTGCCCAGTTCATGTAGCTGTCACATTTTGGTAATTCTCACAATATTTCAAATTTTTCATTACTAGTACTTCTGTACAGTACTCTTGTGATAATTTTTTTTTTTTTGAGATGGAGTTTCTCTCTTGTTGCCCAGGCTGGAGTGTAGTGGTGCGATCTCGGCTCACTGTAATCTCCACCTCCCAGGTTCAAGCGATTCTCCTGCCTCAGCCTCCTGACCAGCTGGGATTACAGGCATGCCCCACACACCTAGCTATTACTTTTTTTTCTTTTTTTTCTTTTTTATTTTTAGTAGAGAGGGGGTTTTGCCATGTTGTCCAGGCTGGTTTCGAACCCCTGACCTCAGGTGATCCACCTGCCTTGGCCTCCCAAAGTGCTGGGATTACAGGCATGAGCCACCGTGTCCAGCTGATCACTGATACTTGGTGTTACTATTGAAACTGTTTTGGGGCATCACAAAGTGCATATAAGATGGCAAACATAATCGATAAATGTACACGTGTTCTGACTGCCCTGCTGCTGAACGGCAGGTCTCTTTCACCCCTCAGGCCTCCCTATTCCCTGAGACACACAAGATTGAAATTAGGCCAATGAATAACCCTACAATGGCCTCTAAGAGTTCAAATGAAAGGAGAAGTCAGCTGTCTCGCACTTTAAATCAAAAGTTAGAAATGATTACGCTTAGTGAAGAAGGCATGCAGAAAATCAAGACAGGCTGAAAGGCAGGTCTATTAAACAGTAAGCCAAGTTGTGAATGCAAAGAGAAAGTTCTTGAAGGAAAGTCCAAATGCTATTCCGGTGAACACATGAGTGATACGTGCAACAGCCTTACTGCTGATAGGGAGAAACTCTGAGTGGTCTGGATAGATCAAACCAGCCGTATCACTCCCTTAAAACAAAGCTGAACCCAGAGCAAGGCCATAACTTTCTTCAATTCTATGAAGGCTAAGAGAGGTGAGGAAGCTGCAGAAGATATGTGAAGCTAGCAGTGATTAGTTCATGAGGTTTAAGCAAAGAAGCCATCTCCATAACATAAAAGTGGAAAGTGAAGCAGGAAGTGCTGATGGAGAAACTGCAGGAAGTTATCCAGAAGATCCAGCTATCACTGATGAAAGTGGCCACAGTAAACAACAGATTTTCAGTGTAGATAAAACAGCCTGCTGTTGGAAGATGTCACCTAGAAGTTTCACAGCTAAAGAGAAGTCAATGTCTGGTTCCAAAGCTTCAAAGGAAAGGCTAACTCTCTTGTTAAAGGCCAATGCAGCTGGTGACTTGAAGTTGAAACCAATGCTCACTTAACATTCCAAAAATCCTAGGGCCCTTAGGAATTATGCTGAATCTACTCTGTCTGTGCTCTGCAAATGGAACAGCAAAGTCTAGAAGAAAGCACATCCGTTTATGGCATGGCTTTCTGAATATTTTAAGCCCACTGTTGAGACTTCTGGTCAGAAGATTCCTTTCAAAATTTGAGTGCTCACTTGACAGTACAAGTGGTCACCCAAGAGCTCTGATGGGGATGTTCAAGGAGATTCATGTTGTTTTCATGTCTATGAACACAACATCCATTCTGTAGCCCATGGATCAAAGAGTCATTTTTCAACTCTTTATGTGAGAAATACATTTCATAAGGCAATAGCTACCATATATAGTGATTCCTCTCACAGATCTGGGCAGAGTAAACTGAACACCTTATGAAAAGAATTACCATTCTAGATGCCATAAGAATATTTGTGATTCACGGGAGGAGATCAAAATAACAACATTAATAGGAGTTTGGAAGAAGCTGATTCCAGCCCTCAGGGATAACTTTGAGGCTTTTAAGACTTCACTACAGGAGGTCACTGCAGATGTGGTGGAAATAGCAGGAAAACTAGAATTAGAAGTGGAGCCTGAAGATGGGGCTTGCTACAATCTTGTGCTAAAACTTGAAGGGATGAGGAGTTGCCTCTTATGGATGAGCAAAGAAAGCAGTTTCTTGAGATGGATCTACTGCTGGTGGAATGGCAACAAAGGATTTAGAAAATTGCACAAACTTAGTAAAGTAGCAGCAGAGTTTGAGAAGATTGCCTCCAATTTTGAAAGAAGTTCTACTGTGAGTAAAATGCTATCAAATAGCATCACATGATACAGAGAAACATTCTGTGAAAGGATGAGTCGACTGATGCAGCAAACTTCATTACTGTCTTAAGAAATTGTCATAGTCACCCAACCTTTAGCAATTGCCACCCTAGTCAGTCAGCAGTCATCAACCTCAAGGCAAGACCCTCCCAGCAAAAAAGACTTTTTGACTCACCGAAGGCTCAGATAATTGCTAAAAATGCTAACAATTAAGTGTGTAGTAGCATTACATGTAAACAATATATGTACCTTTTAAGATTAAGGTACATATATTGTTTAGACGTAATGCTACTGCATACTTAATAGACTACAGCATAGTATAAATGTAACTTTTATATGTACTGGGAAACCAAAAAATTTGCGTGATTTTCTTTGTTGTGGTCTGGAACTGAACCCACAGTATCTCCAAGATATGCTTGTGTCGTATCTAGGTATACGTATTCTTGCTTTTTTTTTTTTTTGAGATAGTTTTGCTCTTGTTGCCCGAGCTGAAGTGCAATGGTGCAATCTCTGCTCACTGCAACCTCCGCCTCCAGGTTCAAGCGATTCTCCTGCTTCAGCCTCCTGAGCAGCTGGGATTACAGGCACACGCCACCACGCCCGGCTAACTTTTTGTATTTTTAGTAAAAAACAGAGTTTCACCATGTTAGCCAGGCTAGTCTCTAACTCCTGACCTCAGGTGATCTGCCTGCTTCAGCCTATCAAAATGGTGGAATTACAGGTGTTAGCCACCACGCTCGGCTGTATTCTTACTTTTCAATCAGAAAAAAAAAAAAAATAGAAAACCCTCAACTGGGGAAAAACAAGCACTGCAGAAATCTGAAAGTCAGCTGGTCTAAAAATTATTTGCTACAGTTGACAGCACAGACTTTCTCAAGTTGAGATCTCAAATGAGAGAAGGATGACAGTTTGCTTTTCAAATGACTTAACTAATTTTTACATATAAGTCCATATATATTCTTAAAGCAGGAAGATGTATTTAGAAATATATCAATGGGAAAATTTTCTCTTTCGTGATGTATATGTACACTGCCAATGTAGTATTAACAATGAGAACATTCTCACTGCTCTCATTCTAAGAAGTTGGTAAATTAACATAAATTTATGATGAACAAAATGTTACCAGCTCACATAAACAAACCCAAGCACACACACACATGATCTGCCCCATTTTTCTCATCCAAAAGGCCAGGAATAAAAATGAACAAGATAAAGATTTTCATTTAAGCTAGGTTTTTACTCATTTTCAGTGAGAGTGAATATTCTGGTAATTGTGCCTCTTAGGTGAGACATATGCTTTGTTAAGAGAAAGAGAAGGAAAGTGTTATAAGACAATGAAACATTTTTCCTTCTCTCTTGGTTGGTGTCTACATTTACCGTACCTTAGCCATGAGTGTCGTTCCAAATCCACCCTGATAGTTGTTAGCTGAGGGGACGCCATCCATCACTCCAGGCACAGGATTGTAAGTGTCACTTGACCAGCACCGTCCTGAGCTCATATTTAGGATTTTGGCCAATAGTTTTGGGTCAAGCCCTAACCTGTCAAAGGTCAAAGAAAAGAAGTGTTAAGTGTCAAAATGTACAAGTTGTACATGACTTATTTACATATAAGGATGTTCCATCTTCTATCTCCATTTATTACATGTCTTCTAAAATCTAAGCACATTGATATGAGAGTGAAGAATCCAATTTTGAATTATAGGGTACTAAACACGAATGATTAAACAATAACATTTTTGAGTCGGGACCATTTTGCATTTGAGAAAACCTTCTATGTTATCCTATTATTTAGAAAAAATAACATAATTACATAAAAGTATTGTTGGTTTATCACACTCAAGGGTTTTCTAGTCTTTGGAGATCACTACGTTTATGTGTCACATAAGAACCTTAAACCAATATGATAATTTAAATTCTACATTCTTCACCCACAAATGATATATTTCAGAGAGAAATATTGACAGATAAATGATGTATCATGGGAGTCTATGTGAATGTGTTTATATGTATGTTTATTCCTTTAGTTTTTATGAGAATAAATGCAAGAGATGAGCCAGGAGCTGTAAAGGAGCTTAAGAAAAGTTATTATAAAAGAAGACTTTTTTGCTGTAGACTTTTCCTTATTTATTAAATCTTCATTAGACAATCCTGCTTATGAAGCAAGTCTGCACAGAGTTGTGACATATGCTATCTATTCAGAGACATGCATTATAGTTCTGGGTCAACTGCTGATAAGGTTACTGATCCTGATAAAACAAAGCTTGCCCAAGCGGAAACATCATTTGTTCTATCACTGGGCTGATGGCATAAACGGCTGTTCAATGTGGAACCTAGAAAAAAATAGAATCATAATGCTCCATTACTTAGATTCTAAAGATATAATGCAGTTTGGGAAGCAAATTTTGCTAAGTATCACCAAATCAAGTTTCAAATAAAACTTTATACCTAGCAATTTACTTGGTTTCTTTCAACACAGAGCCATTTTGAAACAATTGTCATAAAAGCTTTCTGCTTTTTCTTAAAACCAACTTATTCCAGAAAATAAAAAAAAATTGAAAAGAGACATTTATGTAAATGTTAAACTGCACCTTTTGGCATGCTTAGATTCTTGTTTACTTTGTGTGTCCAAAATACATGTCTGTTTATTTCAAAATCTGAATATCATGGCCAATAAATCATTTTTTTCAGATGCTAGAGCAGGGGGCTGGGGCTAACAGCCAAAAATATGTATGGAATTACAACTAATACAACTGTTATGTAAGCAGGCTTTCAAGGGGTAGCTGTGGTTCCCAGACTGCCATGTGGCATATCATGTATCTGCATTCATATGGTGGCCTATGTTATAGTGATGGGTTTTACTAAGGATTCTAACAGATACAGAAATTCAGTCTAAATTGGCTATCATTCCTTTTGTTAAACTGTAGATTCCCAGAGAGAAACCCAATTGTTTCATTCATTCATTTTATAAAGATCCAAGTTCACTGCATGTGTCCTTTGCTACTGATGCTTGCTTTCTCCTTTTAAATAAAATTTAGGCTATCGGTATGCTTTTGTAGTATATGACTTAGGAAAAGATAAAGCCAGTGTGCTTAGGGAATAATTGTGAAAAGTAAAATCACAAACTAACAATTAGTTAATTTGCTATAACTGCAAAGCACAAATGTTCAAGAATGCATATATCTAATATGCTCCATAAGGAGAAAATACTTTCAAAGCCTCCAAAATGTCGCTTTCTCCCTCCATCTAAATATAATTTCAGGGCTTCCTAATTTAGATCTTCTTTTAAGATGGTTCATCATATTTAAAGCAGCAGACTTTCTTCTTTCTAATCTTCCAGGTTACACTCTGTAGTAGCTCACAAGAGCTTTTACTGCTAAGGAAATTCACTCTCTTGTATAATATTCAACAAAATGGTGAGCAAAGCTAATTATCCTAACTTTGTAAAACCCTACATTTTTCTTCAATGTTCAAGGAAAAATACTGGCACTGATTGATGGAAACCCTTTTTGGTGAACACATTACTATTTAGAAGCATCCTGAGGGGCACACACAAAAAATCAGGTGGCAGTTGTTTCATTCTCACTTTTCAAATCTGATGCTTCTCCCCCCGACCCCCACCCCACCCCGCCATGCTGATTCCCTTCAGGAGATGGTTACTCCCTCTCCACTTCCCTCCCCTTGCCCCCACCCGCAGCAAAGTGTATCATTAAAAAGAGCAAGTTAGAAGTGTTTTGCATTTCATCTTTCTGAGGATTCTTCCTCTGGCACATACATAACTGACAGTTAAAATTAGATATGATATTAAAATCAGTTACTGAAGTCCTCTGTTTTCCACTGTGCCCAAGACTTGTAATGGTCTGAAACCAGCTAGAATACACAGTAATTGTCATTCAGAGTCTATCCTAGAACGTCATGCTTCACTGGAGAAGACTGAGTTTCCATTCGAAATCAACAAATTAATCCAAGACAGGTATCTGAAAGGGCAAGTTTAATAGGAAGCAGCTACTGGGCTCTCAACCATGATAAAATGTTATTGCTGTTTCCCTGTAAATTGGCTGGGAACATATGATACTTTCTGCATAAGAGCCCCATTGCTGTTCAGAAGATATACAGCTCAAGCCATCAAAAGAATGACAGTCTGTCAGTCCCCATAATAACTTGCCAGTGGATGTGGTTCGAGAGTGCATGCGTGCATGCATGTGGCTTTACAATTGTTGGAATGTTCTCTGATATAAACAGAATGAATTCATTGCTCTGACTGCATATATAATGCATTTCAAATAAACGTCACTGTGTCAAACCTACTCGCCTCTAAAACAAGAATTTTAAATGAGGTTTTGGAAGAAGTAAAAATGATGCATAAACTATAAATTAAAAAAATTAAACATTTGCTTTCATTGGAACCAAGACTTTAAGGGCCAAAAAAGTTTGTTTACTTTATATTCTCTGTGAGTAATCGACACTGTCTGGTTTTATGTAAGAACAAAATAAATTACGTCACTAAACTGGGATGTTTGTATCACAGGAACAGATCTAGAAATGAAATATCTAAGACCATGTCAATTTTAATTAACCATTCACTTATACATCAATGTTGACTCAGATCTGCTATATGCAAGTGCTACTCCTGCAGCCAAGGAAACAGTAATAAGGAAGCTAAGAGGAGTCTATGCCTGTGTGCCAGGAGGGCTGAGTTAAGATCCACCTGGATAACTTTTTACCTGAGGGAAGAGAAGTGCCATATCTTATGCCCTCACTCACTCACTTGCCTACCTCTTCCCTCCTCTCCTCATTTATCTGACAAATCTTCTTTGGGTGCCTAATACCTGCCAGGTATGTTCTTAAGATATGGCAATGAGTAAACAAACCATTCCCCTTCATGGAGCTTATGTTCTAGATGGGAAGACAGGTAATAGACAAAAAAATACGTAATGCCAGCTAGTGGGACATGTTATGAAAAAATACAATTCAATTAAAATACAATTAAATTTCAAACAATAACCACCTAACCACAACCACAAATATCATTACCACATACTGACACCTACTCTGTGCCTGAAACTATTTAAAAAGTTTTACATGGATTAACTCACTTAATCTTTACAATAATCCACTGGATAGATATAATTATTTTTGTCATTTTATAAATGAGAAAAGTTTGTCTGTAGGACAGCTTGGATGCAGACCTACATGCATGCCCAAACAAATGTCATTATATTGGCTAGCGGTTGACTATGAAGTACGTGGTAAACATAACAATGAGCCAATACAGTGGCATTTTATCAGCTTATTAAGAAATTTTGTAAGATGGATAGTGAATGATTTGGACTGACATAGTCTTCGATGTTTCATTTCCAGATCTGTTCCTGTGATACATCCCAGTTTAGTGACATAATATGTTTTGTTCTTATGTAAAACCAGACAGTATAGATGCATACAGAGAACAAACTTTTTTGGCCATTTATAAATTACAAACCTTTGCCATCTGTTTTATTTGTTAGGGTGCACAATTAAGCCTCCAGTCATCACATAAATGCAAAAGCAACATCTTCTAAGGGTCGTATGCAAGAAACTATTAATAAAACTACATTGGGGGGAAAGTTCTCATCTCAAACAGCTTTCCAGAAGTTCAGCTGCTTTAAGCTGCTCTTGGCAGAACACAAGACAGGGGCTGCTGGAGGAGCCTGGGCCTGGTTGGTAATGTAAATCACTTGTTATACCACCAGTATTTTTTTAAAAAACTCAATTTCTAGTGGAGCTAGTAATTTAAAACAAAACAACAAAACATTATCAATGTTGTTTCAATGTGATGCACAGGAACAAAACCTCTCTAATACAAGTAGGGTACTTTCAGGAAGGCCATAAAACTATGCTTCTAATGCCTAAGTAGGAATCCAATTCGAAAGCAGAAAGGTCTAATAAGAATCTCAAAATATATTGTATACCATATTTTTTACCCTTTTTTTCTTTTTTTTTTAACAACATTTAAAAATTTTGCTAACATCCATAAAGACTCACTGTAAAAGAGCATAGGGTCAATAAGAATTTTAAACTGTAATCTTTTATTCTTCAATTTTTTTAAAAAAAGAGAACAGTGTTCCAGAAAAACCACTGACTTATGAGAATAAAATTAATCAGAAATGATCACTTCGCAGGAATGGGTGCCTCAATTTGTAAATGTTGACATTAATACTCTGAAAAAATTTCACTTCAGAGTGAATGGAATATAAATGTGGCTAACCCATTTTGATGCTATATTACTTCGTGGGAATTTACTGCTTGGGAATTTATGCTTGCTGATGCCAATTTTCTCTTTCACCTTGCAAAGCTCAATAAATTGTGGCCGCTCTCTATACTCTATTAGAGAACAATCCTGTCACTTTAAACCATGTCTGTAAACCACGGAGAAAAGACAATAGCAGAAGCATTCATTTTTAGGGCTTTTAAACTACTGAGAATCTTTGTAAGATAAAGTGATAAAATCCTCATGTTATAAAAAATAAGCAATTCATTGGTATAAGCTGAAACACTAGAAACTTACAAATTATTTTTAACATTTAAGTACAACTAATGAGTTTCTGCCTTGGGTTCAGACTTTTAAAATATATTTTATATATATCAGTATATATGTAGAGTTTTAGAAAAATGAAACATTTAAAAGTTTTATATTTTTAAATATCATTTTTGTCATAGTTGATCAGAGCCAAAAATAAGGGAAACTCTATTGATTGCTTCTGTTCTCTTACATCTCTATTTGGAATTTTATCACTTTTCACTTTCTCCTTAAAAATAAACCCACTACAAGTAGCCAATAGTTTTCACTTCATTGTACACCTTGTATTCAATTGATTTACCTACTATTCTTCACTAGCTGGTGTTTGGAGTAGAACTTCCACAAGCACTTACCCTATACAAAACTTCATTTTAGAAGGTCAGATGATCATCTTATAATAAGAGTTTGACAGGAAAATTATTCAAGAAATGCCAGATGACGCATTCACTATTACTAAAGAATATCCTGGTCTAGTGATTCTCAACATAAGAAATAGAGTCAAGGGGCAAAGAGGGGAAGTTTTAGTACAGTATAACCTAGGATCATCCAGCCTTTTACTTTATATAATATATTCATTTATATCCAGAAAAATGAAAATAAAATTCTAAACATACATATGCATACCAATCCTGATGTCAACACCAATTAACTGTATATGCAATTTATGTTCCAGAAATTTACATTTTCCTCTTCCATGAAATTAGTCTAGAGAATGAACATGAAAACAAGTTACTAGTAACCAGTTTTTCAATTATGATAAGTGACCCATATCCTAAAACTGGCCACAATACAAACATAACACTCTGACGAGGTCCCTATATACTACCACCTTTATTAAGGCTCTGTACAGACATGCCTTACCATCTTATGGACATTCAATTTTAAAAGTAAATGGTACACGATATTGATAAACCAATTAGTGCTGATGCAAAGCAAATTCCTCTTTTATCTCAATTACAACATGACAACTTAATAGGTCAAGATAGTTTAACATCTGAGACAAGGGCAATTCAATAAAACAACAGCATCTTGATATGGTAATTAAGAGGAAATGTGAATACATTACTGTGTTCTCAAAAATATCTCGAGTACATTGGCTCTTTTTATTACTTTTATCAAAAGCTGTGGTATGAAACACTATTCTGTTTTGTGACATATTTGGTAAGCAGTTTTGGGGAATGTGATGAAAACAACTGAGGAAAGAATCTTGCTCATTAAGCATTTTCTAAAGTAAGAAATAATACAAAACATTAAAAAAATTAGGTGATTAATTGTAAGTAGCATTACTAACCCAAAAGATTAAAGGCTAAAATTAAGACGTTAACCTTAAGCATTTAAAAGATGATCATCCACAGGAAAAACAGAATTCCTGAATCACTTTAAGCAAAGTATGAATGCCATTTTAATAGAAAGATACATACTAATGCAAAGTAACTAAACCACAGGCAAAATAAAACGAAAGAGTTATGCATATGAATTGCAGCTTTATGAATGCTATCCAGTTTTTAGCCTGAGAATGAACCACCAAGAACACTTTTAGTGCAGATTTGGGGGACTATTTTTTAAAGATACATAAAACTAGTCACATGGTAGCATACCACTTGAATTCACTACACACTAAAACCATGTCTTATACAAATTTGTCCTGACATTGCCAGAGTATGTTTAAATTTTATAGTAAAAATGTTTCTTGCATTTCAACATAATAGAAGAAATGGGGCTCCCATATAAAAAGGATAATATAACTTCAAATGCACAGGCAATACATTTTATGGCTATGGCAAAGAGTATTCACGCTCTCCTGGGTCCCATTGCTCGTCCAATAAGCAAAGTCTATTAAAGTTCAATAATGAAGTACTTTCAAAATGTTCTTGGATCAACTCATTTATCTCTCATGAACATCATTTTTTTTAACATCAGAAAATCAAATAGGAAAGCCTATAAAAATGTACTATTCAACAAACCTGATTCCAAGATTCATAGTTTCAGCAGTTCCAATCATACTAATAGCTAACAGCATGTTGTTGCAGATCTTTGCAGCCTGAAAATAAATTGAGTACATATTAAATATCTTTATGTCCAAGCTATAACTCACAGGAGGTTTTTCCTTGCCCAATTCCAGGGGCTACTTTCTAAAAGAAGTAACATTCAACTGTTGATTCTCCTGAGTGGGGAAGAGAACATGGTACAGCATGGCTCCCTCTGAACCTCACATGCTATCCCAGAGCAGACTTGTGGGTCTCTTCCACTAGGTAATACATTTGCTTATGTGGAAATTTATTTTCCACATAACTACTACGGGCTCAGCACTATAGGGCACAAATGCTCTTTAAGGGATGGAACTCACTATCTAGTTGGGAAATGGGAGTAATATGCTATATGAAAAGGCAACAAAAACAATTAAGTGGTGAATTGTAAGGTAGAGGCTATAAGATAAGAGACAGGAGGAGTTCTTCAGAGCAACAAGATCACTGAAGGCAGGAACAGAGAGGAAGTGCAACCTGAAATCACCCCTTAGGAGCCAAGGCAGGATTTAAAGGCAAGAAAGGGAAAGAAGGAGATTGGAGGGGAAGGGTAAATATATGAGAGATTAAATATGTAAGAACATGGGATGTTGCTGGGGAACAGTAAGAAAATTGATTAATATGCCTATGTTTTAAGGAATGGTGAGAAATTTGATAGTTAAGACTGGGGCAAGAACATGTCAGCTATGCAAGCTAGAGTGGAGAGTTAAAATTTGACGTGGTAGGAAATGATCTATTTCAGCACGGGGAAGCACTATGATGACACAAGCATCTTGAAGGAGTTGGACTGGGTTATGGCGCTGGACAGAGCGGTAAATTTGGCATTCAGAGAACTATTAGGCCACGTGAGCAATAAACTAGGTGTGAGACACTGAAATAAAGGCTTGGACCAGGTCTTGTGTTGAATGGAAATGAAGATCACTTGAATGAAGGAGACTGACTGGACAAGAGTATGGAGACAATATATCTAAGATAATACCAAATCTAGAGTGAGATAAAGAGAGACAAATGCTTTTATCCTAGTTGACTAGGATAAAAGCATTAAGAGGAGAAGTGAGAGTGTGTGTGTGTTGGGAGGGGGAGGGAGACAACTAGCTTGATTTCACTGTTCAGTATTGTTTAATCATCTCTGTCAATCACCTAATATTTCTAAATGAAAGTTATTTGCTTTTCAAGAAAAAGTTTGAAGTCCATGGGTTATTGCTACCTGACTATACTACAAATAGAGCTATGGCAAGTACAATTGACCCTTGAATGATAGGGGGGTTAGGGGCACCAACCCCTGGTGCAGTCAAATACTCATGTATAACTTTTGACTGTCCAAAAGCTTAACTATTAATATCCCACTGTTGACTGGAAGCCTCACCAATAACATAAACAGTTGATTAACACATATTTTATACATGTATTATATATTGTGTCTTTACGGTAAAGTAAGCTAGAGAAAAGAAAATATTAAGAGAATCATTAAGGAAAATATTCACTAAGCAGAAGTGGATCATCATAAAGGCCTTCAATCCCATCATCTTCATAATGAGTAGGCTGAGGAGGAGGAAGTAGAGGAGGGGTTGCTCTTTGCTATCTCAGGGGTGACAGAGGCAGGAGAGGTGGAGGTGGTAGAAGGGGAGGCAAGAGAGGCAGGTACACTTTGGATAACTTTATGGAAATATAATTTCTATCTGACTTTTTTGCTCTTTGATTTCTCTAAAAATGATTCTGTATGGTACCAATCTGTCTTCCACTGTTTGCTTTATTTTCAGTGTCTGTATGTTAGAAGGGTCCATGTTGTAAAAGAAGTTGAAAGGAGTTTTGAACAATCAGAACTGTTCTGCCAGACTGTCTAATGTCAATTTGTTTGCTGGCACTGCTTTCTATACATCCTTCTTCCTTATCATCTGGCACTGTTCAGAAGCGCTCATTTCCATCAAGTCTCTTCTGTTAATTACTCTGGTATGGTGTCTATTAGCTCTTGAATTTCTCCAAGATCCGTATCTTGAATGCTTTCATACACTCCCCACCTTTTTTGCCATATGCACAATCTCTCTAGGGATTTTCCTGATTGGCCCTGCCATAAATCCTGTGAAGTCATGCACAACATCTGTACAGTTTTTTCCATCAGGAATCTACTGTTGGGGCTTGATGGCTTTCAAGGCATTTTCTACAATAACAATGGCATCCTCAATCCTTTCAGATTTTCACGATGTTCTATCAGGGTTTTCTTCCATAGTGACAATCCTTCCCATAGAGTACCATGTGTAATGAGCCTTAAGGGTCCTCATGATCCCCTAATCTAGAGGCTGAATTAGAGGTATTGTGTTTAGAAATAAGTTGGCCCCTTGGATGCTTTCAGTGTTGAACTCATGTTATTCTGGGTGGCCAGGGGTATTGTCCAACATCAAAATAACTTTAAAAGTCAGTCCCTTACTGGCAAGATAATTCCTGACTCCAGGGACAAAGCCATCGAGGGAAACAATCCAGAAACAGGGTTTTCATTGTCCAGGCCTGCTTACTGTACGACCAAAAAAGAGGCAGCTGGTATTTACCTCTTATTTAAAGCCTCGGGAGTTAGCAACTTTACGGATAAGGGCAGTCCTGATTATTAACCCAACTGCATTTGTACGAAACAGTAGAGTTAGCTTATTCTTTCCTGCCTTAAATCCTGGTGCTTGCTTCTCTTCCTTACTAATAAATGTCCTTTGAACATCCTTCTTTTTTTTTTTTTCCATAATAAGTTCATAATGCATTAAAAACTTAGGCAGATAGCCTTTCTCTTTCATGATTTTTCTTTTCTTTTTTTTTTTTTTTTTTTTTAAAGATGGCATCATGCTCTGTTGCCTAGGCTGGAGTGCAGTGGCGCGATCTCAGCTCACTGCAACCTCTGCCTCTCAGGTTCAAGCTATTCTTCTGCCTCAGCCTCCCAAGTAGCTGGGAATACAGGCATGTGCCACCATGCCACGCCCAGCTAGTATTTTTAGTAGAGACGGGGTTTCTACATGTTGGTCAGGCTGGTCTCAAACTTCTGATCTCAGGTGATCCACCCCACCTCAGCCTCCCAAAGTGCTGGGATTACAGGTGTGAGCCACCGTGCCTGGCGCTCTTCAATGATTTTTCTTAATTGGCCTATTAACTGTCTGCTGTCTCTTGGTCAGCAGAAGCTACTTCTATTATCTTGACATTTTTTAAGCAAATCTCTTCCTAATATTATCAAACCATCCTTTGCTGGCATTAAATTCTCCAGCTTTAGATCCTTCACTTTCTTTTTGCTTTAAGTTGTCATATAATGACTTCGCTTTTTCTTAAATCATATTAGATACAGATACGCATTTCTATAGCAATCCTGCACTTACATAAAAGCTGCATTTTCACTGTGAGATAAAAAGATGTGCAAAAAGTGCAAGCCTGCTGGAGTAGCTGCAATGATTGGTTCATGAATATTCTTTTCTTTTTTTTACAATGGTCCTTACATTGGATTTGTTTATCTTGAAATGAAGGGGAAATGCAGCTGCAGACCTCAATCCATGGTACATATCAAGCAATTCAGCTTTTTCTTGTAATGTCATAACTTTTCTCAGCTTCTTGGGAGTACTTCCAGCATCACTAGTGGCACTCTGTATGGGTCCCATGGTGTCATTCAACATTTATGATATGGCACTAAACATAATGAAAAATACAAGAGAATCGCAAGAGATCGATTTTTACTATGATACAATATTTACTGAAGAGATGAACCACTCTCACAAAGATTAGTGTCACATGACATTTTATGCCAATATTTGTAACACTTGAGTTCACTGCAATAGCAATAGGAGGTGGCCACAAAATTATTACAGTAGTACAGTATTACTATAGTTAATTTTATGCAGTTATGATTTATTTTTTTGAGATGGAGTCCTGCTCTTGTCGCCCAGCTGCAAGTGCAGTGGCATGATCTCACCCCACTGCAAACTCTGCCTCCTGGGTTCAAGCGATTCTCCTGCCTCAGCCTCCCTAGTAGCTGGGACTACAGGGCATATCACCACACCTGGCTAATTTTTTGTATTTTAGTAGAGACAGGGTTTCACCATGTTGGCCACAATGATCTTGATCTCCTGGCCTTGTGATCCGCCTGCCTCGGCCTCCCAAACTTCTGGGATTAAAGGCGTGAGCCACCATGCCTGGCCTACAGTTATGATTTAATACATCTTTACATTTGTTTACATTTCTCTCAACTGTGAATGGTCCCAGGTATGGTGTATAAATGTAAGTTTTGATGAATTTTAACTCTTTATCACAGTTTTGTGCTCATTGATAGACTAGTATCTATATACATATATTTTATGCATTCATGACATATCTAACTTAATTTTTTTTTGCTATTTCTAGGCCATGTGGTTCATCTGTTTTTTCAAACTGTAACAAATCTTCAAAAAAATTTAAAAGGTATCTATGGAAAAAAATACATGTAGAAGTGGACCCATGGAGTTCAAATCTGTGTTGTTCAAGGGTCAACTGTAATTACAAAATTAGATAGAGGAAAACAGCAACTCAGAAACAAGCCCTTCAAATAAAAGCAGTTTTAAGAATGATTTCAGTAGTTGCTTAGATGACATGTTAAGATCCTAACAATGAAAATTTTTTTCCTTTTTTCTTTTTTTTTTAATAGGTTCTTGCTCTATCACCCAGGCTGACTGCAGTGGTGCTATCATGGCACCCTGCAACCTCGATTCCCCACCTCTGGGCTCAGGTGATTCCCCCCACCTCAGCCTCCTAAGTAGCTGGGACTATAGATGTATGTCACCATACTCGATTAATGTTTTGCTTTTTGTAGAGATGGGGTCTTACTATGTTGCCCTGGCTGGTGTCAAACTCCTGGGCTCAAGCAATTCTTCCGCCTCAGCCTCCCAAAGTGTTGAGATTACAGGCATGAGCCACGATGTCTGGCCAATAATAGAACTTTTAATATCTTTTTAAATAAGTAAATTGGCTGATGTCTGCTTAAGCCCACCAGGAATGATGCAAAACTAATTTATTCCAAATACATTTTTTAAAATCTGAGCAAAGAATCCACAGATTGAAGAGAGAATAAAAATGTGGTCAGGAAAGAGAAAGGAACATTAGTCAATTTTACATCATCAAGTCAAGGTCCTTAATGTAAAAATCTTACCTGCCCAGTACCAACAGCTCCACAATACACCACACTGGAGCCCATGCACCCCAGCAACTCTTGGGCAGCAGCAAATTCGTCTTCAACTCCTCCCACCATAAATGTGAGGTTCCCAGATCGTGCAGCTCCTACACCTGAACATTTGGGGGTAAAGAGATAGAAGCAAAAGAACACATTTCTTAAAATGTTTAGGTAGATAATAAAATTAGAGAAACCAACTAAAAACCTCCTGCCTGCAAACTGTATTTATGCCACACATGTATAAGATACTCTAAATCTCTACAGAAATATTCAGTAATCAAGTATCACCCAGGTTAATCACAAACCAAAAGAGACATACAGATTCAGTCATGCTCTCAATCTCAACTTACCTTAATCATTTTGGCACAACCATGGCATAATAGATAAGGGAACTTAAAATGTAAATTTTATTATTCCCATGCATCCATTATTCTCCTAAGAAACCTATTAAATTACAGAAAGTATACCAAAAAAGGTTTACCTGGGCCCTGATCAGCAAAGGAGCAGCCAGAGAGTGGTCTGCTGCCCATGTTTGGATTTGGGGTTCTTGCTCACTCACTCACTCTCTAAATACTATCTATAAAGAGATCTACAAAAAGGGAGACCTGGCTGTTTGTTCCGTAAACAAGTAGGCATTTCAGATGGTGAGATTCTTTTTTTAAGGCAAGGAAAACTGTTGCTTATTTTGACTGATTATTCTCGTGCACTTTTCAATATTATTTGATTTTTCTTTTTCTTCCTGCTATTCATCTTTTGGGCAATTTACTTTTAGTGATATGAGCAGGAAGAAGAAATAAACTTTAACACTGGCTTCACTACTCCTTAATAGCTTTTAACAAAGGCTTAATGCATGTTCATTCATTCGAATGACTGGAGAAACAACTTTTAATTTAGCACAGAAAACATGATCTAGACTTGTCCTAAAAGGGAGAGGAAGAAGCTTCATTCATCTAAAATTTTTTTTTTTTTTTTTGGAGACGGAGTGTTGCTCTGCTGCCCAGGCCAGAGTGCAGTGGCGCGATCTTGGCTCACTGCAGTCTCCACCTCCCGGGTTCAAGTGATTCTCCTGCCTCAGCCTGCCAAGTAGCTGGGATTACAAGTACCTGCCACCATGCCCGGCTAATTTTTGTATATTTAGTAGAGACAGAGTTTCACCATGTTGGCAAAGCTGGTTTCCAATTCCTGACCTCAGGTGATCTGCCTGCCTCGGCCTCCCAAAGTGCTGGGATTACTGGCATGAGCCACCATGCCCAGACCATTCATCTAAATTTTTATTAACTATAAAATAAATCCAAGAGTATTTTAATATTCTTGGTTTTAATATTAATTGAAAGTATTAATAACTTCTTCACAGATTGGCTGTGAATATGTAAACATATGCTGTAAAATAAAAATGCTATTTATTTACTTTTTGAGACAGGACCTTGCTCTGTCACCCTGGCTAGAGTGCAATGATCATAGCTCACTGCAGCCTGCTTTTAATATTCAAATAAATCTTGATTCATAATTTTCAAATTAGGCTTTCTTTTTCAAAACTTCCTAGGAAAGTATGTGGAACTCATAGTACAGTAAGAACAAAGAAACTATTACTGTCCGTAGTATGTATCAAATCTGGCCATTAGAATAGACAGCTGCAAGTAATGTCCTGCTTTTGAATTTAATGTATTCACCGAAATGCAGTATTTATATGTTTTTTAAAAGCCCAAGTAAAGAGATAACTATTTCATTCAAATTGTGAATATTTTGCTATTGTCAAATCAAATAGCTTTCCGTTTTACAGTTTATATTATTCAGAACCAATTATTAAAACCAAAGAAGTCCACATTATGCTAGCCAAATAATCTTGGAAGAGTGCCCACATGTTATGAAAACCTGAGATGCTCACATATATGGTTAAAGTACATTATTTTGAAATGTCTTCACTTTGAAATGGATTATATACAAAAACCCAATTTATAAAAAATGCTTTCAATTAGTTAATCTATGTCATTCGAACATTCTTATAACATTAACATTTAAGTGGCTGTTGTTTTGTTAGTTTCTAATTTACTTTATCAAGATGGTAAACCATTACTGTTTTACAATTATTTTGCTCAATTTCTATAGCCATTGTTATTCAAATCATATAACTACCATTCCTCATAATCCTGTTGGTCTCACCTAGAGAAATTAAGTAGACGATTTAAGTCAAAGCTTACAAACGAATCCAGCACTATCCATCATAGATCAATAGCTTTGCTTTGTATTTAGATTACAGGCTGCTGAACAGCTTCAGAGGGTCAGTTATTTAAAAAACAAATTAATGCTGACAGTGGTTATCAGCTGGTTAGTCTTTTGACAGGTGTACTTTCTCACTTGTTCAAATACATATTTTAAAAAGCAGAAATAAGTTGCTTAAGCAAGAGAAAACCACAAAAGAATAATTTATCTTTTAATTCAAAGGTCTGTGTAGTTCTACTCTTTCCTCATATTGATGTGGTATCATAATTATTTCTGACTTTATCATAACCTACATTCCAAAGTAATGGTTTGACCAAAATGTGTAATGCTAAAGTTTTGGCATTCCTTGGAACCAAATCTTACCTTCTCATACATATTCCTTAATCATACAACACTATTAAGCCTAGTCCCACTGCAAAGGCCGAATTAAGACATAAATTAGCTAGGCATGGTGGCTCACATTTGTAATCTCAGCACTTTGGGAGGCTGAGGAGGGTGAACTGCTTGAGCCCAGGAGTTTGAGACCAGCCTGGGCAATATGGCGAAATCCTGTCTCTACAAAAAATACAAAAATTAGCTGGGCATGGTGGCATGCCCCTGTAGTCCCAGCTACTCAGGAGGCTGAGGTGGGAGGACTGCTTGAACCCAGAAGGTGGAGGTTGCAGTGGGCCGAGAACATGCCACTGCACTCAGGTTTTATGAAAACCTGATCTACTCACACATATGGTTAAATTATATTATTTCACAATATATTCACTTTTAAATGGATTATATACAAAAACCTAATTTATAAAAAATGCTTTCAATTAGTTAATCTATGTCATTCAAACATTCTTATAACATTAACATTTAAGTGTTGTTTTACTTCTAATTTACTTTATCAAGATGGTAAACCACTAATGTTTTGCAATTATTTTGCTCAATTTAGATTTGTATTTAGTGTCAATTTGGTATTTGGTCTCAATTTTATTTGTATTTAGATTACAGGCTGCTAAATAGCTTCAGAGTCATTTATTAAAAAAAAATTAATGCTGACAATGGTTCTCAGCTGGTTAGTCTTTTAAACAACAAAGCGAAACCCTGTCTCAAAACAAAAAGACCGAAATTATCCTGAAATAAACATAACCATTTTGAACTTAGGAAAGAATATCTAGAAAGCTGGGACTTTAAAGCTGTGTAAGATATCTTACAGATTTCAGAAGACATTGTATAAATTTTTATGTCTACCAAAAATAAGACATGTATTACAGTGACATGCCATTTTAATTCAAATCCATTTTCTAAAATATAAAAATACAGAATGCATACTCGAGTAGCTGCTAGAATACTGGAAGAAATATTTATTTTACTATATATTTTAGTAATTGTATATACAAAACTAAAATCCACCCTGTGCTTAATTCTGTTATAGCATTTATCACAGCTTATTAAAATCTTGGATTTTTTTGTCTGATTCCTCCATTATAAACTCCTATAAAGTGAGCACTGGGGTCGTGGTTTGCAAGCATCCCCATTACCTATTATAGTGCATGATATATTCAACAAATGGGTGGTTGATAATTAGTAAGCATCATAGAAAGGGTAAAGGATCTGGAAATGTTATAGTTTGTTTTAGGGATGTGCCACTTGCTGGCTGTGTGACAAATTATTTAACTTCTGAGTCTTGGTATATAAATGGGAAAAATATTAACTTCTTCACAAACTGGCTGTGAATATGTAAATATATGCTGTAAAATAAAAATGCTATTTATTTATTTTTTGAGACATGCCCTTGCTCTGTCACACTGGCTGGAGTGCAATGATCATAGCTCACTGCAGCCTCAACCTCCCAGGCTCAAGCAATCCTCCTACCTCAGCTTGGACTACAGGCATGTGCCACTATGCCTGGCTGTTAGGTTTTTTGTTTGTTTTGGTAGACACAGGGTTTCACTTAATACTTTTCAACTTGAATTTGTGAAGTGGGCATTTTTCCTAGTTACCTAAGCCACTGTCTTCTCTGGGATAATTTTAGCCTTTCTTTTTAAGTGGTTAGCGGGTTTGGGCTGCATCTATAAATAACAGAAGCAGGCTGGTGCAGGTTAAGAAGAACTATAATGGTCTACAGCCACTACCTTAAGATTACATCACTGTAAAGACTTCTTGCAAAATCTTTCAATGGCAGCTTAGTGAATGGGAAAGATACAAGAAATCTGCATTTGTTTTTATCTATTCAACACAATTAACTGGGCACCTACTAAGTAGCAGGCCCTGTGGTAAGCCCTTGGGTGAAGGATGAATCACAAATGTCCCTGCTCCTAAGAAGTTACATACTGGTTATCCAGCCACTTCTCTCATTGTCCGTCACTACCACCCTGGTCTGAGCCACAGGCATGCTCTGCCTGGACTACTGCAATAGTCTCCTACTTGATCTCCTTTTTCCTCTTGTCTCTGAAGTCTATTCTCCATATAGTAGCTAGAGGAATCCTCTTAAAATGTAAATCTAGTTCACCCAGTTCATGTTTGTTACTTATTCCCAACCCTCCAAACACTTTCTATCACTCTCAGCAAAAATCCCAAGTCCTACAAAGCACTGCATGATACGCTCTGGGCTACCTCTCCTATTTCATTTCATAGCATTCTTCCCATCACTTGCTGCTTTCCAGCCACTTTGGCCTCTTTGCTGTTCTTGAAACAGGTGAAGTATGTTCCCATCTCAAAGCCTGGAACTTGCTATTCCTTTTGCCTAAAATATTCTTCACCCAGATATTCATGACTTGTATAGTTAAGTTTATTCAAGTCTGTTCAAAATTTACCTCTTCAGAGAGGCTTTCCTGATCACTCAGCCTAACAATCTAAAATGGCATCTCATCACTCTCTCCTTTTCCTGCTTCAATTTTTCATAGCAATTATCATCACCTCTTTAACACTTTCAATTGTTTCTGGTCTGTATTCCCTATAATAATACTGGCCTCCATGAGGGCAGTGATTATTGGCTCATTCACTCACGTCCACTAACTCTAGTACAAGAGAGATTCTCAGGAGGCAAGAGAGAAGGAAAGTCAAGGAAACAAAGGACGACTACAATACCATGTGATAACTGCTCTCACAAGATATGCCCAAAATACCAAGGATTAGAGACAAAGCATTTCCATCATTCTAGCAAGTCATTAAATGCTGTTCACCCTGTTTCTTCATCTGTGATGTGGTTAGAGAAAATTATCACTGAACTACTTGTAAGCTTTTGAAATTCTATAAATTTTGGGGTTTCAAGTTCCTAATCATCCACTTTACCGTATTTATCATATTAACACATAAAACCATGGCATGTTTTACTTTGTACAAAAAAAAAATAGTTCCAAATGAGAAAAAAGAAAATTTTCTCATGTAACTACATTAATTAACTCTAAAAAGCCTAAATATTTGTGGCTGCCTTTAGTGCTTTTTCTAACATTTTCCTGTGATGATGTCTCTAGTGTTTCTTTCCCATAATACTAGAATCGGAAACGCTGAACTCATTTGTACAAGTACATGAAAAAGCAAGTGACCAAACCATGCAAAATGGGTATCTGACTACCCTGATTTTAAAGTGACAGACATCTGTTACTTCTCTTGGTAGTCCGTTTTGATTTTAATAAGCCTTATAGTGGAGAAGCACTTTTAAATAAATCTAAGCACAAAGTCTCTAAGTCAGCCTCTCTATCTCAAAAAAAGGTATCATAGAAGACTCCATTTGGTAAACTAGCTTCCTTCTTTCCTTCCACACCTACTTATAGTTGACATAAAAAAAAAACTGATCACTGGAGATCCATTCTTCAGTGGTCTTCAACCCTGGGATTGAGGAAGAAACAATCCTTGTTCTCAAGGAGTTTGAAATCTTGTACTTGTGATGGTGCAGGGAGGGGGAAGTTGGAGAATGGAGGTAGGGGAAGGGATAGGGAAAATGTATATGGCTAATAAAAGAGTCAGATTCATGCTATTAGAGGGTATACGGTTATACAGAGGTCCAAAGAAGAAAAATATAATCAGCAAATATTTATTCAGTGCCTTTAACAACTTGCTAGATCTTTGTGCTATGCATAAAGATTCAACGAGTAAGCATATTTTCTGAATCAAAAATAAGGACTTGCTTGCTGTTATATTCAGAGACTACCTGAAATATGACTATCACAGAAAGTCCAAAATGTAAAGTCATGGTAGACATAAAACCTAATCTTTGCACTCAAAAAGTCCAAAATATAATTAGGGAAAAGAGATGCATAACAGAAGAAAATGCCAAAAGGTAGTATCATATACCAAGTGTCAGATGAATGAGGGCAATGGCCACCAAATCCCAATTCCTCCTTTCCTTTCATTTTTCAAACCTTCATCACTGAAAGAATAATGAATTATCAGAAAGAGAAGGGATGAAAAAGAAAACAAGAAATTGTTCTCAAAGAGCAATATTCTTGCTGTCATGTGGGCAGACATAAAAACTCTGTTAAGAATATAGGTATTTTGAATCCATTTGCAAATTTGTTGAGAGCAGGTTAAACTAACATGAACTGAGCAAGTAATCTGGTATGCTTTTTATTAGACGCTGAGTTCTGCCTGTTATCTAAATGCACATAATACTCTACCTCTCTTCACAACCAATGTGGGTTTGCTTATCAGAGCAAAAAATTAGCAGAAAATCAGAAATAAGGAGAAATAAGTTCAAGAGACCTACTGTACAACATGGTGATTATATATACATTTTTTTTTTGAAAGAAAGAAAAAGAGAGGAAAGAAAGTGAGAGTGAAAGAAAGAAAAAAAAGAATGTAAGAGAGAAAGAAAGAGGAAGAGAAAGAGGGAGAGAGAACGAGATTCTTGTTCTATTGCCCAGGCTAGAATG
>CAUYLG010066000.1:0-12253 GCA_963573385.1 Cacajao melanocephalus | reverse complement strand
AGTTCGAGACCAGCCTGACCAACATGGTGAAACCCTGTCTCTACTAAAAATATGAAAAAAATTACCTGGGTGTGGTGGTGCACACCTATAATCCCAGCTACTTGGGAGGATGAGGCAGGAGAATTGCTTGAACCTGGGTGGCAGAGGTTGCAGTGAATCGAAATTGTGCCACTGTACTCCAGCCTGGACAACAGAGTGAGACTTTGTTTGTGTGGTTGGTGGGCTGGTGTGGGGCGGGGAGAGGGTAAGAATCTCAGTCTTTGTGCTGCAAATTAAGTGTTGTTCATACCATTATGCATGTTATCATCAAGAAAGAGTCTCCTTTTGGAGGAGAGAGGCAAAGATGTTGAGGAATATGGTGCTGAGATGTCAGGTGACCCAGTTATCCTACTTAAGACGGGGACTGTCTCTCTGAGCCTGGATTTTCTAATCTCTAAAGTGTGCAAATGAACTTCTGTTATTTTCCCCTCAAGTTTACTATGAAGATTGATTATGAGAATAGACATAGATGAGTTTTAATAACTTCAAGATTCTTCTCTGTGTGTGAATTGTAAATGTTAAAACAGGAGAAAAATGGCCAGTGGCTTTTACTTTTTTTTGAAGTGTATTCTTGCACAATTCTTTTTTTTAGGATCTGAGGCTCAGAGAGGTTAAGTCATTATATTAAGGTGGCACAGCACTTAGTTGGCACAGGAGAATCATGCTGCCTCCTGTTTTTCTTCTTGGGTTTTTGGTCTTGGCTGTTTGTCCCCTCCAAGTATGACAACTGAGCTGATACTGTGCTCTTTCTGTGAGCCCTTGTGTCCCACACCTGCCCTCTCCAATACTCTCTTGGGAAAGTGCTAAGGACTAGCAGGAGGCTTTGCTTTCCAGGCAGCAAGGCTGTCGTGAGTTAATGGGAAATCTGTTTGAGGTTTTCTTCATCACAGCGTGAGGGAGGAAGTGGCACGTCTGGAATATGAAGCAGCCTGAGGCTGTGAGCAGGGATCCAAATGCTGCCTAGACCTAGGGGAGGCAGCCAGGGTCTGAAGCTGCAGCTAGCAGCCAGGACCAACGTGAATGTTCTCAGGGTCACATACCCAGGGCCGAAGATCTCACGTCACTGACTGTGTGTGTGTTCACTGCCTTGACAGATTTCATCTTGACTCCTGGGGTGCTTCTCTGCTTCTCCATGTGCCCGCAGGTTTGAGAGTTTTCAAAACATTTTCCCACTCCATATTTCATGTCATCCTCACAAGAAGCCCACAAGGAAGTTGGTTTAATTCTCCCCATTTTGTAGATGGAGAGACTGAGACCCGACATGAAGAGGGACGTGCTCAAGTCACACAGCAGAGCTGGGAGTATTCAGAGCTTTCTTTGCCACACCACAGATTATGCTGCAGTCCCTGTGGTTTTCCTGTGGGTATGCTGCAAGCCAATCAAGAATAGCTTCCTTGTCCTGCACAACACCCAGCCTCGTGGCCCAGGAGCCCTGCTATATGGTCATCCGCTTCGCCTCTCTATCCAGATCAGTGTCCTGAGTTTCCCAGCCTGTGTTAGCCACCCATCCCCTTCTCTCACCCAGGCACAAACCTTCTTAAGTAGATACAGATACAGAATTTTTCTCAACTTGTGTTATTCCTGCTTTTGAAACTAGAGATTAAATTGCCTGAGAACAGATTCTTATCTAATCATGTGATGAGGCATTTTCCCAACATACCTAGTTTATGTCTGAGAACATGGTAGATGATCAGTAAAGATCTGGAGATGGGCAATAATAGGAATGGCTTTTTATTACATGCTTATAGCAGCAGGAGAGACAGATGCTAAGATGCAAGAAAGACTCCAGAGGAGGGGCAATAGTTGAAGTCAAGCAAAGAACTGCCTCCTTGTTGTGAATAACCTCCCACGGGTCTAAGAAAGAGCATTCAGGAAAAGCCAGGTGCCTCACTCACGCTGTCATAGTTAATCTTGAGAATCATGTAATGAAAATGCTATTATTCCCACTTTAGAGGGGGAAAAACTGAGTGTCAGAGAGGCTGAGAAACTTGGCCAAGGCCTCATGGTTTGAACAGGGCAGAATCAGAAGTTAAACTCAGTTCTGTTGGATTTCAAATTATTTCCCAGGAGAATTTCCTAGGTATCAGTTTAAGAACAATGCCTTGCACATAGTAGGTGCTTAATCAATGTCTACTAAGCAACGTTGACCTTTATAGCCATTCTTACAAATAAACCTATGTTTATACTACCAGGTCCTGACACATACTGAGCCCTCCATAAACTCAAATTGCAGTTGAGGAAGGCTAGACTCCAGGGAAAGGCTACAGATGATGTGGTCCAGGCTTGGACCCAATGCCCATCCTCTTTTCCCTGCAGGGTGCTGCCACAGATTTATAGACAGAGCTGGAGCTGAGAAGATGGTACCAGGGGATACAGGGGGTTGGGAGGCAGGATTATATTTCATCTCAGCATTTATATTTCCCCAGAGTGGATCCCACTGCATTTCAGGACCAGTGCAAAGTACTTAATTGAAATCCGTAATTCCAGCCCTCATTAATAACCGGTCTCGGCAAGCAGAGAGCTCCACGACCATTAATGATGAGCACGATGCAGACGTAGGTCTTCAGAAGGGAACAGCAAGTCCCTGGTTCATTTTACAGTTGATTAGAGTGAGTTAAACTTTGCCCTGCTTGTAAGTTGTATATTAAATATAAGAAGTTGGCAATATGTGAAGTTATCAAAATACCACAGGTGCATTGGCGGGCCTCCAGCCGGCATCGCTCATCCTAAACAGCGTGGTGACCCTGCAGAAATGGGTCTGGGACGCCATGGCACAAGATGGATAATTCGATTGAACCTAATCAGTCCCAGGGAAACAGAAGACCTTCATCAACTGTGTGCAGATGCACAAGGATCCTAGTCCGCAGGCGCGCTGGTGACAGCGCTGCCTGCTGGCAGAATCCACCTGGTCTGTGGCTGTGATGGGAAAGATCTCTGAACTCAGTCTTGCGATCCTGGATTCTCTGTTACTGATGTGCAGTGTGGCGTTGGGCAAGGTTTCCCCTTTCTCCAGACCTCTGTTTTGCCATCTGCACAATGAAATAACTAGGCTCCATGATGTCAGACTGTCTGTGATGGGGCATATTGTTCCCCAATCCATTTTTGTGGGAGTGCTGTTCCTGAGACATTGCCAGGGATCATTGACAGCAAGTGGACAGTTCTTTGCTTTCCCTCAATCATCACCCACCCTGTGGACTCTTTTCTTCTTTCCCATCTCCCTCCCCAGCTGTCATATTCTAGAATCTCTTCACACCCAACGATTTGTATTTTAAAAATATGTCCACGTCCTGGATACTTTGTTCTTGCTCATTTAACCATTTTGGATACCTCCTTCATTCTTTAGACATCATCTCTACCTGGGAGACTTCTAGTCACCCTTCAATACCCTTCATAAGTAGCCTTCTGATTACTTTAATTCTCCTGGGACAGTGAAAAGAATGTGCAGTCTGGAGTCCAGGGTTGAATTTTGCTCCTAACACTTATCTGTGACTTTGAGCCAGTCATCAAGCCTGATAGAACCTCAAATTCATTAATATGTGTTTACTTATTTAATTGATTGATTTTAAATCTACACATAAAAATTGTATGTATTTATCACGTACATACGTGTATCATGTACGTGGTGTTTTGAAATATGTATACATTGTAGAATAGCTAAATCGAATAATTATCATATGCATTACCTCACAGAATAGCTAAATCGAACTAATTATCATATGCATTACCTCACATACTTAACATTTTTTTGTGGTGAGACCACTTAAAATCTATTTTGAGTGATTTTCAAGACTATAATACATTGTTATCAACAATAGTTGCTATGGTGTAATAGATCTCAAACATATTCCTCTTGTCTGACTGAAATTTTGTATCCTTTGACCAACATCTTCCCAATCAATCCCCTTACCCTCCAGCCATGTTTACCTATTTAGAGAACTCGATACATATTAGAAGATCAAAAATTACCTCATTTCTTGGCATCTAAGACAGAGTCAACTTCTTTTTGTATACCTGGGGTTCGCAAAATTTTTCTGTAAGGAGCCAAGTGATAAACACGTAGGCATTGTGGGCTCTAAGGTCTTGTTACAACAACACAAGTCTACCTTTGTAGTTTGAAAGCTGCCATAGACAATATGTAAATGAATGAGTGTGGCTGTGCTCCAATAAAACTTTATTTATAAAGACAGGTGTGGGCTGGATTTGGTCAGTGGGCTGTAATTTGCCGACCTCTGCTCTATGACATCTTGGGCGAAGACTCAGCACACTGAATAGCACCTGTTAGCTTATGTGTCAGTCTCTCCTGCTAGACTGTGCCTTCCTTAATGAGGGATTGCTTTATTCTTTGCATCTCTAGGACCAGACCCATGCATTATATCATTTAATTCTTTCAGCAGTACTGTAAGTTAGAAACAGTTATATCCCTACTTTCAGGATGAGAACACAGAGGCACAGAGAGTTAAATAATTTTGTTGGTAAATGGTGAAAGCAGGCTGGCCCCGCAGTTCAAATTTCAACCATGACTCCACAGTAACTGGGACATGAAGATCTGATAGTCATTGGCTGACTGAGCATTGAAGCCAGTCATGCCATAATTCCCCTGCCCTGCATTTATGGGCCTGGTTTTCAGGACCTAGAAACAGGATTTACCATTGTCCCTAAGCAGCATTTATTCTGCATCTGTCCCTGTTAAATTCCCCCCTGTTAGATTTGGCTCATCTCTCAGACCTGCTCCGATCTTTTTGGATCTTGATACATTTGTCTAATGTGCTCGTTCCCCTGTCTTTTGCTTTGGAACTGACCACCCTTTTTTCTGGAGCTGCCCCAGCCAGAGATGACTGTTAAATTAATTTTGCATCAGTGAATAAAGGCCTGGACAGAAATTGGGTTAGAAGTTGCGTTGGTTCTTATGGTGCCTTGCCAAACCCATTTCCTGTGGATTAAGTCCTAAATCCCTATCGTTTAAAAACAAAAATCTGTTAACTTGGCACCTGGAAGACTGCAAGTCCTTGAAATTCTGGTCTAGTCTCTAAACACTCATGGTCCGAGTCAAGGGAAGTGGTTGGTTTGATTTTACTGAAGTATAAAATGCAGGCAACAGAAATGGATGTGAATGCTGTCTGTTTTAGTTTCCATGTACTTAGCACTTTTCATGGACAAGATTCTGTGCTAAATACATTATACACCCAGTCTCTTTTAATGTGTCCTGGGGCCCTCTGGGGTATGTGACATTAGTCTCATTTCACAGATAAGGAAACTGAGGCTCAGAAACTCACCCACATTCATAAAGGCATTAAGAAGGGAAGCCAGGACTTGCACCTAAAGCTCTCACTTCAACATCAGTCTACTAGTTCTTGACCTGTTTAGCTTGTCTTATATGAGTGAAAGACCAAGTAGCCTGTAGTAATACAATTACTGTAGGAGTGGAAGGGGCCTTGGATTTACTGAATGTCTATTGTATGTCCTGTGCTCTGCCAGCTTAAGGGAAGTTAGGTTTTCTAACATCTCTACAAGCCAGTATTTTTTTCTTCTCATTTTATAGATTGGGAAATGGCTACTTGGAGAGGTCACACATTTCCCTCAAGGTCACAGGACTGATAAACAGAGGAGTAACACCGAGTCCAAGGATATCTGACTCTGAAGGCTGACTCTGATCCTTGGAGTAGAGAACTCTTGCCCTTTGGAGGCACAGGAGATTTTTAAAAATAGAAGTATGTGACCCTGATCGCAGCAAATTTCTGATTTAGTTTGGTGGGGGGAGTCAGGGGTGTAGCCCACACATCTGTATTTTTAAAAACACCCAGCAGATCTTGATATATAACCAGGGTATGAGCCATGCTAGTTGAGTAAGGGTAGAATTGACTAGGGTAACTGCTAGGTCCTTTTCTGCTTCCCAGCAGTCTATTATTACAAGAAATTAGAACAATAATTATTATGTTTAGGGTTAAGAATAAGGATGAAAAAATATAAATGCTTTTACATCAGAGATTCAGATCACAAAGTTATAATGAGACACAAAGTCTGAAATCAAGGAGGCATGGGAGCCTGGGATTCCTAAAGTCCTGGAGGGAAGGGGAATGAGGGGGCAACCCTGCAAGCAGCAGCTGAGCATGACACTATGAACTCTGACCTAGACCCACCCATGTGGGTTTAAGCCCTCAGAAGCAGGCAGCTGCAGTCAAAGCATGCAGCCACTCAGCTTTCCATTCCCTCATCTGCAGCATGAGGATGGTGATGATGTTAGGGATATGGAGGGGGTGCTGAGCGCACAGAGAATGTCGTATGTAGCAGGCTTGCAGTCCCCATGACCAGTTGTTGTATGTGATTGCAGGCCTAAGTTTTCTCTAATTTAAGGATATCCAAAGGCAAGGCTTTTCCACTTTCTGACCAGAAGAAATCAAATGCACTTACTTGTCCAAGGCAAGGTTAAGCACAAGCTAAGCCCCGAAATGTCGCTGTGTTCCTATGATGTGTCTAACCTGGATCTGCTCCCACATTCCTACAAGTGTCAAAGAGAAAGGAATGGAAAGGGCTGTGGGTTTCAAAGGACGAGGTACCTAATGCTTCCTGGGGCCACTTAACAGAGGGGATGGGAGAGTGGGGATGCTTCAAGAAAGGTGATAGCCAGCAAGTGTCCAGTCTCACTGCAGGAGCAGCAGGCATTGTGCTAACAGCTTCCTGTGTGTTATTTCATTTAACCCTTTCCCCATACCCTGACCATCTGTGTTTGAGGAGGTCACCTCCCTTCTCTAGGCTTTGGCGTTTCCCCCTGTACAAGAACATTTTAAGACTGGGTGGTTCCATTTAAGGTAAGCAGGGGTGCAAGCCTCTTTCATTTTTATGAACCTGTGTACCTTCCAGAGTTCAAAAGTAAAATTAAATTAAAAGTAAATGCAAAAGGAAACATATCAGCTGATTTCTGAGGTCCCATCTGGTATAAGATGGACAGCGTCTACGGTAGAGCACAACATTTATTAATTCTTCGCTGAAAATATATGTTAAGCGAGAATTCTGTGACAAGCACTGTGATGAGCATTGGCTAAACAACTGCAAGTAATGACAGGAGCTGGCATTTGTTGTCTACTCATGGTGTACCAGGCTCAGTGATGAGCTTTTTGCATGTGTGTATTACTATTTAATTCATTCTAAATTCCTATGTTATTATCCCCAGTTTACAGATGAGGAAACAGATGTGGAGAGGTTAAATGACTTTCTTGAGGTCACATAGATGTAAGTGGCAGAGTGTGGGTGAATGAGACAGCAGTCATCCCTGCCGTCAGGGGACGTAGAGTCTACCAAGGGAGACAGAGAAACGGACAGTAGGTTGATCAGGCTATAGATGTGCTGATGGACCAGAGGAGCGCCTCACCCAGAGTTAGGAGCATCAGAGAAGACACTCTGGAGAGAGTAACGTATCAGTAGAAAATAATTATGAATTATCAGTACAATTTTGAGGGCCGTGGGGTGGAGCAGGTGGATTGGATGTGTCTGCCAGCCAGAGGGCACAGGATATGAAACCTTGGCAAAAAATTGAACAAAAATGTTCAGTGTGTCCTGAGATGTTGGGTCAGGATTACAGATTACAGCGAGCGTTTCAAGATCTGGAGGCAGTGTCTTTAGTCTCTGCCTGATCCCCTGCTGGGACAGGAGCAAAACCTTAAGGTTCCCCAGTTCTCCAAGGGCTCTTGGATTTTCATTTAGTTTCAGAAGCCCCTTCCAATTACATTAACTCACTTCTATGTTGGTTCTGGGACATTCATAAAACATCAGACAAAAAAAAAGAAAACCCAATTCCAATAAAGAATCAAATTAGATGTGATTCAGAAGAGGGAATCAAAGACAACTGGATTTTATTTCACAAGGATAAAATAAATTGGCTTCTCTAACAGAACAAGCCGGAGCCATTACTGAGTACAAGCCCCTTTTGTAGGAACATTGAGCTATTGGGCTATAAACCTTGACTGCCTGGAAAGAGCCAGGGAGGACACTTTCTGGATAGACGAATTGTCTATATAACTGAGGTATTAAGCACTTTGCACTTAACAAAATTGTCTATCCAATTGTCTAGTCTATCCTATACCATTAATCTGAGAGTAATGACTATCATTCAGCATTTAAAAAATAAAAGAACACACACTGTTCTTGCAATAGAAACTGCGCTATGATCTATTTTAGTTTGGAATGAATTCTTACATTCTTGGCTCCCACGATAAACACTCCACCTCTTCCTCTACAAAACACTAATTTTTGTCTGTCTTGTTTTATAGTTGTATACTTCATCTATTTCCTTTAGGAGACTGTATGTTCCTCAAAAACAAGGATTGTGTCTTATTTTATTTTTCCTTATATCCTCTGTAGCCCAAAGCATCCTCAGAGACCACTTAGTCAAACTTTTTACTTCCCTGCTGAAAACCCAAGTGTTGTGAGTTAGTGGACCGGCCAGAAGGAAAACCCAGGTCTCCTCATCTCCAGTCCTGTGACTGCTCTTTCTGTTAAGTTCTCGTCGGGCTTGTGTCTGCACTCTCCAGCAAGCCTTGTGCATTCTAGAAGATGATGCAGGTTAGACTTCTGCGGCGAAGTTAGTGTAAAGACACTCCAAGCAAGAGTAGGAGGTGCCTGCCTTGGCCTTAAACACCTGAGCTGGTAATGATCTCTTTGGGTTGTGCAGCTGTGGCTGTTTTCCTTGTTTTCCATCTAACGTAGTGATTAAGATCATGGATCTAGGGTGGATGCACCAGCTCTGCCACTTACCAGCTGTGTTTCCTTAAGCAAGTTACTCAGGCTTTCTGAGTTTCTGTTTCCTTCTTGGCAAAAAAAGATTGGTTGTGAGGATTTAATGGGATGAAGCATTTAAGTCCCCGTGTGGATCTCTGTCTTTGGAGGTAGTGTCACCGCATTATCTGGATCATGTTGTGAACAGGTGAGATTGTGAGATTACCTAATTCCCAAATTGGTGAGGAGTCACCATATCAAAAGATATGTTGGGAGTCTTGGGACATTATCTAATAATGACTATCCTTCTTACGCCAAACTCTCTGCCCTGGCTTTTCCCCATAGGACATTGGGCTGAGCTGCAGCAGTGATTTCACACAAGCAGGACCCAGGATGACAACTTTTATTATCTAAACATATAACCGGAGGCTTTGGAATTGGGCCAGAGTCAGGAAATTTAAAAGTAAGAAAATATTTTTGAAAAAAATAGACGTGATTGTTGCTTATGGGTTTTTACATAGATTCCACGGCTTTAACCATTCCAATTCACTCTGCAACCTGATAGCAAAGCTACCCCTATTGCTCAGATGTTCCCCAAGTCACATTGCCCTGATCTCCCCTAGACCCATGGCCCATCCATTTGGAGTCACGATTTCTTGCTGATTAAAAGCATAGAATTGGGTCTCAACTCTGGTACTTACTTGCTGTGTGATCTTAGGGAAATCACTTAACATCTCTAAGACTCAATCTCTTTTTCTATAATGCAGGACTGATAATGTATATGGCATACAGTGTATGGAAGAATCAGGATAAACCTCCTCCTTTTTTCATTTCTGATAGGGGATAGTTCAGTTTATATTAGTTTACATTAGCCAAAAAAGAGAGGAAAAGGTCTTTCAAAGAAACAAAATTGCAGGTTTCCAAAAAATTATAGATCACTACAAGTTTTGTGGACAGAACGTGTTTGCATTATTCAAATGGCATTAAGGTGGCAAACTAAACTTTTTTAAGAGGAAATTTGTATTTTTAGATCTAAAAATAAGAAAGCAGTGTGGCTAACATGCTAATGTATATACCCTGGCCCCTTCTTTAAGGAGATTAAAAAATATTACAGATACAATGAAATACTCTCTAATAACATGTAGGCAGGTTTGTACATCACTATCATCATTTTATAGTCATAGGTCTAGAGAGGTTAAATGACTTGCTCAAGGTCACACAGTAAGTCTAACTTAAACCTCAGACCCACTGACTTAGGGATGACTCATTAAAGCACTATACCCTGTCTGCCAAATAAAGAACCCCAAGTGAAACACTGATTGTTGAAGAAGGAAAATAGCTATTGAGCTACGGAAGTTGACATTTAGCCAGCCAGAAATCATTAATGTGGCCAGGTTTAGGGAGCGGTCTATTAAACTGTCCATCAAACGCTTTACTCTTAAATGGATTTATTGAGAAAGGGAAAAGACCATGGTAGAGATAATACATTAGAGGTGGCTTTTTCTTTTCTCCTGGAGGTTCATGGTGGGTGGCAGGGAAAGAGGATGCCCCTGGAGGAGAAGATTCTTTAGAATAAAAGGAGGCATTTCTTAGGGCTTTGGAGCCAGGGAGAACCAGGTTGGGGTTTTGGTAATTAAATCTATTAGCGTGTCATCAGACACGTTTCTTTTCTTCTCTGAGTATCAGAACAATGTTGTGAGGATCCAATGTCATGATATAGGTAAAAGGTGGACCCCGGCTCACCATTACTGTATCGTGTGTATTTGATATGATTACTGCTATAGTTAGTGAAAAATAAAAGAAGGGAAGGAGTTGAGTCTCAGAAACTAAACAGGAGAAGACCTGGAGTAGCCAAGCAAGTCAAGCATGTTAACAGGAGAGGAGAGAGAAGGGTGAAAGAGCATAGTCCAGGTTCAATGTCATCATCAGTGAGGTCTGGAAATAGAGAGAATGTGTGTGTCTCCGCAGGGAGGAGCAGCCCAGAGATTCAGGAGGGGTGGGAGGAAGTGGATAGCCACAGGTAGAGAGAGGTACCTAAAGCTTCCTTTTCAAATTCGGGTACAAATTCTAGCCCCCTTCCTGCAGAGAGTGGCTAGAGGATTAAGTTGGATCACTCACCCTGCATGCTAGCCCCTGTGATATGTGCTGGCAACCCATAAAAACAAGCTGCCCCAAATTGCCATCGTGGTTTTTGTTCCAAACCACTAGCCATAATCCATTCCTTGACAGAGACATCTATTCTGAATTCAGCCCTCTTGGCTGTTATCCTTCATTTCTTCATTCATCAAACATGCCTGAGCACTGACACCCGCTACTCTTAAAGGTGCACAGGTAAGACACAGGGGAATCCTTAACCTAGTCTGGAAGCCGGAAGAAGGTGATGTCTGGGCTTGCTCATAGAGAATGAGTAAGAGCCATGTGGGATAAAAGGAAGGAGGATGCCATTCCGGGAAGAGGGAATAGTGAAGCAAGGCCCAGGGGGAATAAATCACTTGGCTACTGCAGAGATTCGAGCCATCTGAGGTGACTGAGATGTAAAGAATGGGTTGGAGACAGTTGAGAGAAGGCTTTGGAGAATACATTTGGGTTCAGATTATGGGAGCCCTGTGTACCATGTTATAAAACTTGGGCTTTCTTCCTGGGGGCAATGGGGAGCCCTAAAAGGGTTTGAGAGAGAGAGAGAGAGAATGTGAATGTGTGTGTGTGTGTGTGTGTGTGTGTGTGTGTGTGTGTGTGATGTGACCAAATGTCTGTTTGGAAAAGAGTAGCCTAGGGCAGTGTGTAGCAGAAGGAGAGGGATGGACATAGGGTAGAGACCAGTGAGAAGGCTGCCCCATCCATCCATTATTCTCAGGCCTGGCCCTTTAGGTCTGACACTTGGCACCATGTGTCCTAGATAAGAAATTAACTCTGTTGGTCAAAAGTTCTGGGTCTCAACTCTGTGTATTTCCTTGGGTGGCCATAGCTAATTATGTCATATGTGAATAAATTCCTGGATCTTCCTGCCTGGGCAAGGAGAGAAACCAGGCAAAATGCCCTGTGCCCTGGAAAATCCTGTTGAGGGCTGTGGAACCATCTGCAAGAGGCCAGCTGACTTCCTGGAGAACTGAAAAATCAACAACCTATCCTTGAAGATCTCAGATCCTGGGCCGGCCTGCCTTCCCATCCGTCCATCCGTCCCCCCTCCTTCCTTCCTTCCTTCCTTCCTTCTTCCTTCCTCCTTCCTTCTTCCTTCCTCCTTCCTTCCTCCTTACTTCTTCCTTCCTTCTTCCTTCCTTCCTTCTTCCTTCCTTCCTTCCTCCCTCCTTCCTTCCTCCCTTCCTTCCTTCCTCCTTCCTTCCTTCTTCCGTCCTTCCTCCTTCCTTCCTTCCTCCTTCCTTCCTTCCTTCTTCCTTCTTTCCTTCTTCCTTCCTTCCTTCTTCCTTCCGTCCTTCTCCCAGCCCACCCCCCCCCAAAACCCACCCCCCCCCCACCCCCCCCCCCCCCCCCCCCCCCCCCCCCCCCC
>CAUYLG010065999.1:0-64696 GCA_963573385.1 Cacajao melanocephalus | reverse complement strand
GCTTGTTTGTTATTTTCATCCCTTATTCCTTCCTGTCTCCATTGTTAAGCACAATTATTGGCATAAAAGGGGTTTTTAATACCCATTTTTAGACTGCATTCTAGCCTGGGCAATAGAACAAGAATCCCGTTCTCTCTCCCTCTTTCTCTTCCTCTTTTTTTCTCTCTTACATTCTTTTTTTCTTTCTTTCACTCTTTCTTTCTTTCTTCTTTTCTCTCTTTTTCTTTCTTTCAAAAAAAAAAAAGAAATGCAGGATGCAGGTAGAAAACTTGCACAATTATTTCATGGAATTTTATTTGGTAAATAAAAATAGCTTAAATAAAGAGTTGGTATGGAGAGAAAAAATGTTTATCTGCCATACATAAAAGTGATTTTCATATTTTCACAGAGGTCTTGCTGTTCTGTTCAAGAGTTTATCTTCAGAGGTAAGGGCAGATAGTCCCTTTTACTGTGAGAAAATCTTTAGTACAAAACTAGATTGAGATAATTTGGCAAAATGATAAAAGGATGATAATGATACACACTCTTTGCTTCACCCTTTATACTCATGATATCCTAATATCATTTCTATGATCTCCATGAGAAAACAGCAGGGAAGGTTATAGCATCATTTCCATTTGACGGGTAAAGAAAGCAAAGTTAGAGAAGTGTGTGATTGGTTAGAAACTGCTGCATTAAGAAGCCCAGTGGAAGAATCTACTTCTAGTCTAGTGGCCTTCTCACTATATTATGCGATTCCTCTGAAGACTACATTTTGAGAAATAATAGGAGCAAATAAAAAACAATTGTGATATAACAGAAGCCATGTAAAGTGTAATTTAACTTAGTGACTATGGCATGTACTGCACTTCTTGTTTTAAGATTTTTTAGTATATGGTCATTTAAAAGACTTGGCGGCAAGCAATTTATTTTGCTTAATGACCTCAAGCCACTGCTTCCCTCTCACCAAGATATTTTGAAGGGAACTATCTTACCTCTGCCCCGGAGTATGAATCAGTTTGAAGGATGAGTTCATCCAGATCAACCTCATTACTGATAGGCATGGAGTGAAACTGCAGCTTCAATATTTCCCTTCTTGTTGCTGCATCTGGTAAAGGCACATAGATGATTCTATCAATTCTTCCAGGCCGCATCAAAGCCTATAAAGAAAATGAGGCAACATTAACTAACCAGGCTCAGAACTGACATTCCACCTCAAAGACACCCAGGGAAAGATGTCTGACATTTCACGAATAATCCGATATTATTCATAATTGGTAAATAAAACAAGTACCAGATATTCTATAATCTATGTCACAGATACAAACAACATCAAGAGTACTTTTGAAAATAGAAAAGCAATATTTATGGGAGGCTGTCCCTTCTCAGCAATTATCAGGTGAATAAAAGATGACTATTCTCTTTTAAAAAATGTACAAATAATTTGCACTTATTATATCAAAAAGAATTTTTTTGTAACTTCCTTAAATAACTATTAAAATATAGTTTAAGGCCAGGGATGGTGGCTCATACCTGCAATCTCAGTACTTTGTGTGTTTTTTTTCTTTGAGACAGAGCCTCACTCACTCTGCTGCCTGCCCAAGCTGGAGTGCAAGTGGCATTCTCAGCTCACTGCAACCTCTGCCTCCTGGGCTAAAGTGATCCTCTCACCTTAGCCTCCTAAGTGGCTGGGACTACAGGCATGCAGCACGATGCCCAGCTAATTTTTGTATTTTTTTGTAGAGATGGAGTTTTGCCATGTTGCCGAGGCTGGTTTTAAAAACAACAAAGTGGAAAAACTTATACTACTTGACTTCAAAACTTATCATGCCAAAGAAACAAGATAATGTGAGTGTATCTAAAGGATAAAGATACAGATAAATAAAATAGAAAAAGTAAGTCCATATTGATTTTAAGCCACTCAACAAGGAAATTATCTTAAGAAAAGACACTGTGGATGATAGAAATCCATATGAAGAAAATGAACACTGACCCTTACCTTATACCATACTGAAAAATTAACTTGAAACGTATGAGCTAAAACTACAAAACTTCTAGAAGTATAAAAGAAAGAAATGGATAACTGGTATCTCTTCGAAAGATACCTTTAAGAAAATGAAAAGACGTCACAGACTGAGATAAAATATATACAATATGCATATTTGACAAAGGGCTTGTATCCAAAATATATGAAGAATCCTCATAATTCAATAATAAGGAAATAAACAACCCAAAGTAACTAGACTAAAAACTTAAACATACTTGCTAACCATATAGGTTCCTTTGTGAGGTAAGTATGTGAAAAGATAATTAACAACATTAGTTATCAGATCAATGCAAATTTAAACCACAATGAGATACCATTACATTATCTCATAAGAATGATGAAAACTAAAGACACTAAATACAAAAGACCAATCAAGGACATGGAGCAACTAGAACTTACATACACTGTTAATGGGAATATAAAATAGTACAACCACTTTGGAAAACTATGTGGCAGCGTCTTAAGAAATTAAACATACCACATCATAACAACCCAATTATTTCACTCCTAGGTAGTCACCTAAGAAGAAAAAAGCCATATCTACACAAAGACTTGTATATGGAAGTTCATAGTAGATTTTATTTTTTTGAGACAGAGTCTCACTCTGTCACCCAGGCTAGAGTGTAATATGATCTTAGCTCCTCCTGTGCTCAAGTGATCCTCTCTTCTCAACCTCCCAAGTTGCTGGGACCACAGGTGTGCACCACCATGCCCAGCGTTTTTTTTTGTTTTTTTTTTTTTTTTTGAGGTGGAGTTTCACTTTTGTTGCCCAGGTTAGAGTGCAATGGTGCCATCTCAGCTCACTGTAACCTCTGCCTCCCAGTTTCAAGCAATTCTCCTGCCTCAGCCTTCCAAGTAGCAGGGATTATAGGTGCATGCCACCACACCCGGCTAATTTTTTGTATTTTTAGAAAAGACAGGGTTTCGCCATATTGGACAGGCTGGTCTCAAACTCCTGACCTCAGGTGATCCATCAGCCTTAGCCTCCCAAAGTGCTAGGATTACAGACTTGAGCAACTGTGCCTGGCCTCAGCTATTTCTTTTGTATTTTCAGTAAAGATGAGGTCTTGCCTTGTTGCCCAGGCTGGTCTCAAGCTCCTATGCCCAAGTGATCCACCCACCTTGGCCTCCCAAAGTGCTGAGATTAAAGGTGTGAGCCATTGTGCCTGGCCCACAGTAGCTTTATTCACAACAGCTAAAATTGTAAACAACCCAAATGTCTAACAACTTATGAGTACATAGTCAAAATATATAATGGAATACTACTCAACAAATAGAATTGTCTTTTGAATATCTTTTGAGTATATTTTGAATATAATATTGAATTTATTTTGAGGCCCAAGGTCATACAATTCTACTGTTGATTAGTATTCAGTAATTCAGGACTAGTGAACACTCAACAATGTGCATGAGTCTCATCATGCTGAGTCAAATAGAACAGACATAAAAGAGTACATACTGCATGACTACTATATTTAAATAAAATATTTTAAAAATCCAATCTAATCTGTAGTAGCAAAAAGCAGACTAGTGGTTGACTGAAACCTAAGGAAGAGGGAAAGATGAACTGCAAAGGGGCAAAAGCAGTCTTTTGAAGGTGATGGGGATGTTCTGCACCTTAACTGCAGAGGTGGTTTCACAGGTTTACACATGTCTAAATTAATTGACTTGTACATATAAATTGATACAATTATTGTATGTAAACTGAAACTAAAAAAGAAGGATTAAAAAAGAGTAGTAACTTCCATTTGTTATATTCCTGTATTTATAAATCAGTAAATTTAAAGGGAATAGAGATAGTTTCAAATTTTCTTTATCTGGAAAGACTATCATCTTTGAGTAGCAGTTTGGAAAAAAAACACATAAGAAGTCATGTAAGAGAAAGACGACTTACTTATTTAATGAGCTGTGACAGATCAATTTCTATGATTTGGCCACAAATTTGGTGACAAATATTACAACCATTTCAATCTCATAGCTAATTTGTTTGTTGTTTTGTTTTAATATATTTCACCATGTTCATACTTAAGAGTTCCAAATAGACTGTTAAAATCCAAGGGGTCAAAACCATATCTCATACCAGTGCTTCATAAAATACTTGAGTGCATGTTAACAAATGTAATGGAAAAAATAGTTTTCTTGTTAAATAAATTTGGCGAACACTGTGTAGAAACAAAATAAAAGGTTTGTACAGGTTTCTATATAAAGGAATTTTTGGAACTTACATTAAAGGGTAATAAAAATAACCAGGAGAAACCTATTGTAGTATGTAAAAATTGTCTTTTAAATTCCCAAACTCTAGTCATGGAACATCTCAAAAGCTAATATTTCATTTCTACTTTGGAAAATGCTGTTGTATACTTTTTGTATACGTTATAATACCTAGAAGAGGGTGATTGTCTATCAAACATCTATCAATTCTTATGCACAGATTAGCTGGTAAAAAGTCAATTAGGAAAAAATCATGCAATACATTTATTTCCCTTGCTTAAAAATTAGTGTTTTGTTTGCAGACTATTCTGTACACCTAACATTAATTCATTAAGTAAAAATGATGCATGATTAGCTTTCTTGAAATGTATTTTATCAAAGAATTCAAAACTTTATTTCAATCATGGAGATCACTTCTTTCTACCTAAAACAAATACGAGACTCAGGAAATAAAGATGATTTCAGTAAATACATATTTTCAAAAACTGAAAACATTATCTAAGATAAATAACATTAATATTTACACAGTGCTTAAGAATCTATGAAGCATTTTCCATATACTATAGCTCATTTAATATTTCCCAAATTTTGGGAACTAGGTATTATTATATCCCTATTAAGACAAAGAAAATGAAGCCCAAGGTCATTCAATAAGTTACAGAAACTAGGCTGAAATCCGGGGTTTTCAAATGTTGAATCAGTCCTTTTTAACTTTACTATTTTGACACTACATGATACTTATTATCAATGAACAAACAAAATTCTCATTCTGAAATATGATATAACTAACAAAATAAAGTTGAACAATTCTCTCATCAAAAAAAATCATTAAGCATCTACTATGTGCCAGGCTATTTTACTTGCTGGGGATACAGCTGTGGAGAGCTTGGTTATTTTTTTAAAGTTGAAGTTGTCCTTTTCACCCTACTGGAATAACAAATTCTAGGCTATTTTAAAATTTCCTTTCTAATAGTTGAAAGAACAGAGCAGAGGATACAGAGAATACGTGTCAGCTAAGTCACTGGAACACTCAGCATACATCTGCGTGTGTTTATTTATTTATTTATTTTTAGCTATGCCATCCTAGGGCAGTACAGGTTGAGTACACTTCAATGATTATAACATTGTCTGGGCTAACAGCCAGCTAGGCTTTTTTCTGGCCTAATCTTGTCAGTGAAAGTTATGCTTAAAAAATAGTAGGAAAGAGCCTTCCTTCCTGTAGAACTCTGAATGAGAGTAACACCCTTCCTAGAATTTCTTTAAAAATACTGTTTTGGGATATTAGGGTGGAAGAATATATTCTTAATGATGGCATGTTCTATTATTTTAAAATCATCATATGACAAGTCAATGAAAAAACAAGCCAAGGCTTTCTAATACTATGAACCCTCCTGGCTCCAAGACCATATTGGATATTGTGATCTCTTCTCCATTAAAACCAACAAATTTAAAAAAAACAAATCATAGAATTAACTCCATTTCCGAGAACTTATTCAAGACCTTAGGCAAGTCTCTACACTTGTAACAGCCTCAGTTTCCTCATGTGTGAAAATGAAGGCGGCTCTTTAATTACAGGTGCCTATGTGCATCTGACACAATTTCCCCGCAAACTATACATCTGCAAAAATATCCCCAATTTTACAAATAATTCCAGGGAGTTCACCTGAAATCTGGCTGTGCGCTCCAGACTAAAAATTATCGTATTGGATGACCTTTTAAATGGGCCTTCCAGCCCCTAATTCTAGGATCCCCTGCCATTCTTATATGACAAAATATCCACAGCTTACATTGCATAGTCATTACTATAAACATGTGTTAGTTTATTATGAAACCAATATCCTCCTTTTCTTCTGACCTTTATATCAAGGACTCAAAACATTTCTGGTATTTCACATGAAGGAGTCTTAACTATCAAACCTCATACCACAATTATAAGACTGCCTTTTTTTATAAATTCTGAAATTCAACACTTAGAGTTTCATGTTCTATCAAATGTTCAAATCTAATTTCACTAACATAGAAATACTTGTTCAGACAAAAGTATTAAAACAGATACCTTGAAAAATTAGGTTTCATTGGCTCCCATTCATTTAAAATAATCAACAAGGGTGTGTATGTGTGTGTAGGGAGTGCCTTCCTCTAGGAAAGGAAAGCAGCACTGAGCCTTTACACTTTAATAAAAACATAGCAATGAATAATGATTCATGGAGAAAATAGTTCCAGAAACCAGAGAGAGAGGTGGAGCTTTGGTAACAGCTCTGAATTATCTCAAAGAAACCTTGAATTTATCCTAGGCATCTCTTTCTTCCTCTGAATCCAACTAATGCATTGGCCTGGTTAACACTACTTAAATCTCTCTTAAAACTGTCACTTCTACTCATTCTTCTTTATTGTAAATTTGTATGTTTGTTTACTGTCTGTCTTTCCCAACAGAGTGTAGACTGTATGCAGTGGCAGGAATCATATTCATTTTATTCAACATTGTTAGCTCAGCTATGGCACATAATAAGGCACTTAATAAACGTTTACTCAGTGAAATCAAGCCAACATAATCGTTTGTTTAGAATATCATAACTGCTGTGCTAGTTGTTTTTCTGCCTGCAGTCTTATTCTTTCCTTCTTCTCCCTCACTATATCTACATCATAGCTAATGTGACCATTCTAATTGCAAATACTTTAACTTCCTATTTTCTAACCATTTAATTGTATATCAAAGAAAAAAGTCCAAGTTCAAGTATAGTATTTCTCACCCTGTGAGAAAAAAGGAGCTGTAAATAAGATAGGAGTCACACTAAAATTATAGAGACTTGAAATGCTATATTTGAACTTGGACTTGCTTAGGAGCACCTAAACACCCACTTAGTAAAACTCACCACGCTGCTTTCTGCCTCCCTGCTTTCGCACATTCTTCTCCCTCTACTCAGAATGACATTTTATCTCCTTGTCTATCAAGCAAGCTCCAGTCTTGTTCAAGTCTCAGCTTAAAAGTCTTCTCTTTTATTGAAACTTCTATGACTCTTCCAGGTACATACATGGATTTTAAACTTGTAATCTGGCATACAAGGTTAAAAGTGAGGGCAAAACAATCAGCTTACCTGGAGGAAAATTCTAGCTCAATCACTTATTAGCTGTGTGTCCCCACAAATCAGCAGATGTTTTTTATATTGATATTGATATAATGTGCTTAGTACAGTGTTTGGCATATGACATGTATGCTTCAATAAGTATTAAATGCTACTGTAATAATTACTTTTCTTGTATAATTATCCCCAGTACTTGATTTTGAGATCCTTGAATATAGGCAATGTTAGTAATTTCTGAATTCTTAATACATGGCAGATGTTAAAGTTCTTTCAATAAATGAAACAATGAGCTAGGAGGTTAGAATAATGGATTGAAAGGTCAAGTCAAAATACAGACTTTTGATTTTTCTTTCTAAATCTCAATATTTAAAAAGAATTGATATTTAACAATTCTCTACTTGCCCCCTTCTCTCCCTGCTTCTTACCACAGCCTCTGAAATGCTCAATTCATAACCCTTTCCTAATAGATAGAAGAAACATGCTTGCTATTTGCAATAGAAACCTGATAGAGGAATCACCTCTTACAGAAGCCCAGAACATTCCTGTCTGTATTAAATCTTTCCATGTGCAGGTTCACATTACTCAGCCTAGAGATTACAAAGCTAATTTTTGAAAATGTTGTTGTATATTTGACTTTAGCTGCTATCTTTTAAAGCTTGTAATTCTCAGTGTTCCAAGAATACAATTTCATAATATCTCAAATGCAATTTAGTAATTTTTAAAAGTGTAATTACACTGGAAGAAGAATGACTTCAGAGACTAATAAAATAAGCAATAGTATGTAAAATCCATGAGCACCTATGCAAGGAGCACTTTGAATTACATTATTTGGTAATTAAGCTTTTGGGACATTGAAAAAGAATGTAAACTACTTCAGTCTGGGCAAGTATCTCCTGAACAGGCATCAGAAAACAGAATCAGATTTTATATCAAATTGGAATTAACAAAGTCTTAACTACCCACAACATATTTTAAAAGTAACTTTAAAAACACTTACTTGACAATTTGTGTGTGTGTGTGCAAAACACTATGAGGAAAACAGAGAAGCCTTACACCTTTAACAAAGGTCTTTACCTTTAAGAACTTTAAAAAGTAGAGAAAGATACACACACAAGCAACTAACTGCAGCAAGTTCTGATCAACAGGCTAAGGCAGTAGTAGAAAAATGATAAAATGAGGTGAATCAAATTATACTTGATTCATGCTAAAAGTCAATCATTTAATGAGATAAAACAAGAAACATTTACCTAATCCATACATAAAACTGTTTTGGAAAAGCAGAAATAGTTATGAGATGAATGTGTTAAGAGATCAAAATCAATTAGGCTGGACACAGTGGCACATATCTGTAATCCCAGCACTTTGGGAGGCCAAGGTGGGCAGATCGCTTGAGCTCAGGCATTTGAGACCAGCAACATGGCAAAACCCCATCTCTACAGAAAAACACTAAAATTAGACGGGTGTGGTGGTGCATTCCTGTAGTCCCAGCTGATGTGGGAAGATCACTTGAGCCCAGGAGGTTGAGGCTGCAGTACGTCATCCACCACTGTACTCCAGCCTGAGTGACAGGGTGAGACCCTGTCTCAAAACAAACAAAAAGATCAATTACACTTAAAATAAACAACAGGCTCTGCTAAACAAAGGAAACCAATCTTTGTAATTTTTCTCTTAGAACTTTTAGCTCAGTAAACCTTTTCATAAGAAATACTTTGAGATCTTTTAACTTTAGCATATAGCTAAGTGGGTAGTAATGATATATATTAGTAATAGTAGTTGTGATATACACATACACACACATGCACACACACACACCCTTTACATAAGTAACCCATATGAGATGTGTATTTATGAAACCATGGGCAATATAATTTATGGGGGAAAGACACTGTTTCCAAAAAGCCAAGGAAGGGAGATTTTTATTTGTATTTTTAAAAACAAAATCATAATTGGTACAGTAGATGTAACTTTAAGATTAAGTTATCATAAATGGGTCTGAAAATGGAAAGAGAATTTCTAAAGGTCAAAATTAATTAAGATAAGACTTTAATTGGAAACAAAAAGCTTCACATATTCTTCAACAAATTCCAGAAACATTTCCCTAATCCAAATGAGCCAGGCTTTAAATGACAAGGAGGGGAAATTTACCAGGTTCAGAAGCTGGGAAAAGGTGGAATGAATACTATAAGCAAAGAAGAAAAGCAATGTACAACCCATTCCTGGGAAGGCAAAAGGTTTACTGTGGTCACATGTAGGGCAGACCTTTCCAATGGTTGCACTGGGAATGAATTAGAGGTATGCTTAAGATATTGTTTCCTTCAGATCTCAAAAGGGCCAGAAAGCTCAGAGAAGCCAGAGACTTTCGACAGTCAGACAGTGATATCATCTGGTTATTGTACGTGTGACATGTCATGAAAACTTTTGGGAAGCACTAGTGGAAGATGCTTAGAAACATGGGAATATGGAGGTAGATTAAGAAAAAAAAATCCACAGATACAATTATATTACATATGGTGTGCAATGCCAAGGAGTTTGTTCCTCATCTCAATCCACAGCAAACTGCAGAGGGTTGTATTTTTTGGAGACGGAGTCTCACCCTGTCACCCAGGCTGGAGTGCACTGCCGTGATTTCAGCTCACTGCAACCTCTGCCTCCTGGGTTCAAGCGATTCTCCTGCCTCAGCCTCCCGAGTAGCTGGGACTACAGGCACGCGCTACTACACCTGGCTAATTTTTTTATTTTTAGTAGAGACGGGATTTCACCGTGTTAGCCAGGATGGTCTCGATCTCCTGATACGGAAAGTTTTTAATCAGGAAAGAGACAGGCTTGATTTTCTGTTTAAGAGAGTAAACGGCTCTGGCAATAGTGTGGAAGAAGCACGAGAATGAAGTACAACTTCCAGTTAGGACGCTAATACAATTTCGAGGCCCTAAATTAGAACATGAATAATAGAGGCAGTGAACCTGAACAGGACAATTTAAGAGAGATCTTTGAAGTATAACTGCCTAATGTTTTCAGCTTATTTTTAGACACTTTCCCCTTTTGACAATGTCACTCCATTGTGCAAAGGGAGATTAAAAAAAGAACTTGTTTTAAATAGATTTGTAATTATTCTGCAAAGAGAACAATATCTGCTAAATTAAAACTTGGATCTTAACAATGTTCCATGACTTGACTTTTCAACTGCTGGAGATGCTTTTTAAACAGTAATTCAATTTGTATTACAATTATTTAAAATAATTACTTCCCCCCAAAGTTGGAAGAGTTGTGGGAGTCTTTAGCACTCAGTTTGAGGCTTCACAGAACAGTTCAATCCCACAAATGTTTGCTGAGTATCTACTATGTGACAGGCCTAGGATTAGGTACTAGGGTTATAATGTTCTTTGTTCTTTAAAAAATGATTCATTTAAAACAGATTTCTGTATGTCAATATGTGAGCGTATGTTTGTATTAAAACAAATAAATCAATCAGTCTGTAGGCTATTTGTCTAATGTTGGGCTTGCTCAGCTCTGTAAAAACCTGTAGCACTGTGCAAGAAAAGACTTGATGCGTTTGACAGCAGGTGTTCAGGAAAAATGCACCACAGTAAATAGCAGCAATTGACGATGAGCTCTAAATGAAGAGAACAGAAGGAAAACAATTTAGCGTTCACACACACACATACTTGTTACTTTATTAGCATATTTTCTTCATCCATTTCTATTAAAGAGTCATTTTACAAAGTGAAAACAGTATGTATCCAGCATTAATCCAAATTCTTCCTCTTGTAAAAAGTGAATTTGTTTTTTGGAAAACTATAGGGGTAAACTGAAAACAGTGCAAATTAGTCTTTCATACATCTCTATAAAATTCACTCTTTAAAAATGGTCTCCACAAGGTAGATTAGGGGTGAAGAACTTCCTTAGATATTTACATATTTTATGATATTTGAAAATATATAAACCCATGGGTTCTTAATGGGGGTCAGGAAGTAGAAGCTGTGGGGAGAAATGACCTGTCCTCTGCTTCTTTTCCCTGCATCATCTCCTGTTATTTGACCCCTCCAGGCCATTTACTTTCTACCAATACTGAACTCCTTGCACTTCCCCCAAAGTAGTGTATCCTTCACAACCTCTCTACCTTTATAAATACTGATCTCTCTATCTGAACAGTCCTGCCTACACCCAGGCCATTTACTCCAGGAAAATTCTAGTTATGCCTTTAAATCACTTCTACACACACAAAGAAACTGTCAATTTCTTCCCTATATTACTCCTAGACATTGTTCACATTTCTTTTGCACACATCACACAACAGTTGTTTATTTTTCTAATGCCCCCACTGAACCGTAAGATATTCAAATGACATATATTTTTCCCAATTAAAAAAAAATCACAATGTAAAGGGATCTACCTACAGACATCTACTAGGCATACAGAAGCATGCAGACAAGAAATAGTAAGACATTAGATGGTACCAAAAACATGTTGCTCAGAATATGTGTTTCTGGATAACCAAGGTTTTTAACTCATTACATATAAATGATTTTTAAAAACCTAAAATGAAAGTCTTCTGATATATACTACAAAGAATGGATGATATGGTAAATGTAAACAAAGGTTTTCTTGTTGACTCAAAGTCTTCTTTTCCCTCTCAATCATAATTAAACAACATTCTTTGCTAAAGTTATTAGATGTTAAGGATACAGATGCGGTAGGACAGATTTATACGATGTGACTTGAACGGGCACCACAGGACTGATGAGTTGCACAGTGGTGATGCCGAGCGGTGAGGTGAGCTACGCATACTGCCTGCCTGCCTGCCTGCACCTGCAGAGTTCATCGACATTTCCACAGCCTCTGAGATGCACAAGGTGTTTCTGTCTCTCACCCCAAAGAGGCAGTTTCTGTTTCCTCTTCCTGCCACCTGTCGATTTTTTTTAAGATACAAAATATCAAGATATAGAAGCTATTTCTTATCAGTCCCACCAGAGTGCAGCAGGGCTGTTTTATTCTTTTCTTTGCCTTTCATTTTCTTTTTCTCGGGCTGGTCCTAGCCCATTTCTGAGTTCTGTCAGTCCAGCTTTGGGTGGTCAGTGTACCTTTCTTTTTCCTTATCTCTGATGCCTTGTCTGATAATACATATTATGAGGTTTGTCATTTTTAAAAAATCTTACCTATTTCATAGTTCAAAATTCTGGCTCCATTACTCACTGAGTTTTATTTATTTACTTATTTGAGACAGGGTCTTGCTCTGTTGCCCTGGCTGGACAGCTGTGGCACGATCATGGTTCACTACAGCCTTGATCTCCAGGGTCCAAGTGATCCCCTCACCTCAGCCTCCCACACCTGTGCGTACACCACAGGTGTGCACTACCGCATCTGGCTAATATTTTATTTTTTGTAGAGATGGGCCTCCCTATGTTGCCCAGGCTGGTCTTGAACTCCAGGACTCAAGTGATCCTCCTGCTCAGATTACAGGTGTGAACCACCACACTTGGTTGTAATTGATTTTTTTTTTTTTGAGATAGGGTCTCACTTTGTCACCCACGCTGGAGTGCAGTGGCATGATCTCAGCTCACTGCAATCGCCACCTCCTACATTCAGGCGATTCTCATGCCTCAGCCTCCCAAGTAGTTGTGATTACAGGCATGCGCCACCACACCTGGCTAATTTTTGTATTTTTAGTAGAGATGTGGTTTCGCCATGTTGGCCAGGCTGGTCGCGAACTCCTAGCCTCAAGTGGCCTCACTTTGACCTCCTCCCAAAGTGCTGGGATTACAGGAGTAAGCATCATGCCCAGCCTATAACTGAATTTTAATGGGGTAGTTTTCCACCTTACTTCAAACAACTAGAAGCATCTCAGGTTTAGAACACAGTCTAACAGCACCTTTGAGGCCTATGGCAGGGACCATACCCCTCCTCTGTAGGGTCTGGCAAACTACAATCCGTCCCACCACCTGTTTTTGTAAATGAAGTGTTAGAACACGGCCATGTTCAGCCATTTGCATATTATCTATGGCTGTTTCCGTTCTAAGACAGCAGTTGAGTAGCTGCAAGGGATAACAGATGTGGCCTAAAAAGTCTAAAATATTTACCATCAGAACAACTTTCCAAATCCTTTAGAGTAGTGGTTTTTAACCTTCATTGTGCATCACAATTACTTGGTGAACTTTAAAAAACTGGTTATCTCCAGCTCCTTTTTCCAGTGACAGTCAATCAGTCTAGGACCAAGCAAATTATTTTCTTTGATTCTAATGTGCAGTTAAAGTTAAACCAATACTCAGGGTTTCTCAAACCTTCATGTGCACAGGAATCATCTGGCTTATCTGCTCGTCTAGAAGAGTCTTGTTCTCCATTTACACCCCATTTGGACTCACTACGTCTGGAGGGGGAGGTCAGACCCTGCACGTTTAATAAGCTTGCCAGCTGACTCTGACACAGAAAGTTCCTAGACTCGACTTTGAGAGATGTGGCTTGTAAAAGTTAGTTTTAAAAAGCCTCATGGGTGAACTTAGTCACCTACCCCAGAAATGAATCAAATCACCCTAACTGCTCTTAAGTCTTAGCTTTCTCATCTGTAAAATGGAACTCTTTCTCTCTGTCTTTGCTATGAGATGCACAATTTTTGTCATTTTAATTCTGTGGCAGAATGTAAGACAATATATCTTTGGGAAGATTCAGATTATAACTTATATGGCCTCCTAAAAATTTATATAATTAAAACATAATAAGCCAATATCACATAGGAAAGAGATAATGCAGATGTCATCATTTTAACACTATTTCAAGTGTTAATAAACAAGACATAACTATGTAATTAAGACTTGCATCAATGACTTTTAAAGTAAAACCTAGAAAATGAAGGGTTTACTGAAAACTTATCATAAACTGCAGTGATGACACGGTGGCTCATGGGTTGAAGTGTATATGTAGCTGCATCCCCTCACATCCAGAAGATCTCAGTTACCTAAAGGTTCTTGGATGGGTTTAGGGAAAAGAGTATCTATGAACCGTTGAAACTCAAGGCTAAATATCGTATTTGTATTTTCAGTAGAGTGTATCTATTAGATCTCCCCTGAAAATACATTCCCCAAAAAAGGGGCATTTACTCCTAGGTATCTATGTACTAACGCATGGGTCATACCAACTCATTATGAGAACTTCTTAGAGAGAAAGAAATTCATTTTATTTTCAAATATTGGTAACTCTGCTTTAAAAATGTATTCACTTAAGAAAGCAATTTATTGATTTTTCTTTATGTGTGGTATTTTCTAAGCAGAATAGTTAAAATACAATAATTTCCGCACTTCTGTGGAGGTAACAGTATTTATAACCAAAATTTTAAAATCTATTAGAAAAGCCCAGTTGCACTGCTGTTAAACATAAGCGGAAAAGGAATTTGGTTATCCTATAGGAATGTGGTTTTGCAGTCCTTGGGCACTAGAACAGCAGCATGTTCTGCCATGGTCAAGTCCAAATATGAGTACTGAAAAGGACTGATTTATTTGGTATCTCTCAAACACTTGATTATTTAGTCACACCAAGTAGTTGACATAGTCCGAATAACTTGGATTTCATTCTACACTATTCTATCTTTGGCAAAGGACTACTTGCTGTGGTCTTTCCAAACTCTTTGGAGTCATGAAAGTTTGATTTGCTTCTTCAACACATGTTCATCTCCATCTAGTACAGGGCAGACAGCTGAGACTGATGGTGATGTCAAGTTACCACCACTTTTGTGGTGATGTCAAGTTACCACCACACTGTCTCCTAGGACAGCTGTCTCCAGACTTTTTTGATTATTCATTTATTATTAGTAAAAACAATGTGAGCACTTTCCCCCAATATTTTTTATGTTTATTTAGAAAGCATACACATGTATTCTTGTATTAATATATTGTAATACAACACAAAAGTGTACATTAAAAAAGAATGCTACATAAAATAGTCACGAATATGTTTCTAATATTTTCTTCCCTCACTCTATTGGTACGTACATGCATCTTTAGAGATCTCAGTCATTAGTAAGATACATACAGTTTATGGTTCTAGAACTGCATTTCAGATCATCAAACTCTGATCTATCTATTATAGAACTCCCATGCTATGATTAAGGAGCAACTGAGGTTATTCTAGGATGATGACAATGATAACAATAATATGTGCATGTGAAATGTACAATCTGATTAATATTGTTGAAACTCTTTTGGATAAAATTCATGAATGGGTTTACATAAAACTCTTTTAATCTACACAACAGCACTGTAAGCGAGGTACTATTAATAGTCTCATTTTATAGACAACAAAACTGAGTTAAAGAGAGGTTAAGTAATTTGCCTAAAGTTACGTCGCTGGTAAGTGGTGGGGAGCCAGAACTGAAATACTGGCAGTCTCGCTCTAGAGACCATAATCAACACCAAAAGGAGTCTTACTGAATACCCAGTCAAAAGCAAAGCAAAAATTACATTGTAGACAAAAGCCAAATTCTTGCTTAGTCAGTCATGGGGATAAGAATAATTTGCATCTAAAATGAAAATAGTTTTTCTTCATTTGACATGAAGATAATTAGAGAATCACAGGAAGGACATTAGTCTCACAAAAAAATTCTTCCATTTCTAAACTCCTATATTTATTGAGAAGACTGAGGCCCACTGAGCTAAAATTGATATTGAGTCATACATGTTTAAGTGGCAGAGCTTAGAATAAGCAAACTAATAATGTTTAAAATGGTAATGTTATTGAGTTCCTACTATATATTCGGAACTGTAATAAGTGCTTTACTATGGCAATTAGTGCAATCCTCACAGCAACATTCAGAAGGAGATATGTATTCTTATACCCTATTTACAAAAAGGGAAATAAAAGCTTGAAAAGGTTAATTGCAAACGGTCAGAGGGGTAGTAAGCATTAAGGATGGAATGTAAACTAAAGTTTAATTCCATATCGTCAGATTTTATAACCAAACAATATTCTATGATTCCACACTGCTATCCCAAGACTAATTTCTAAGCAAGTTAAAATATTATTAAAGTTTTTATACAAATGGAGAGAAAACTGTCTGGAACCAAGACAGATATGCCTCTGTCAGTGGATTGTGTTATTAAAGTTTTCCTCTTTCGTTTGTAAGAAGTGCTAAATATCAGGAATTGCCTATTTTCCACTCTTTTATGGTGGGAGCTTAATAAAAGAACATCTTTAGAAAAGATAACAATTATATATAATGAAATACAGAGCCAGATTCTCCTGGCAATTAATCACCTAATGCTAATCTATAGCTGTTTCTGACAGATCCAAAGGTTTTCCTTGAATTGTTGAATAAGATGTGCCTGGGCTGGCTTATGAGAAGAGATTCTATGTTTAAAGCCTTGGAAAGTATTTTAACATATATTTACATATACTGAGGTATGTATGTATGCATAAACACTGCAAATGGATTTCTGCATTACACACACACACATACACACATGTATGAAAATGCAGAACTTATTTATTATTGCTCAAAAATGTAGAAAGATACAAAAGAGGCCTTCCTTTCCAGCAACAAGGAGCTATCGATCACTTAGCAGAGATACTTCCTGTTTTTAAGCAGTTGGAAAGGCATGATTTCCAACCTAAATACTTCACTTGGCAAGTCAGCGCTATGATGATAGATGCTTTTATAACCACTTTTCTTCCACCTTAAATTTCAATATAAAAAGAGATTTTTTTTTCCTCTCAACTTTTTTTCTTTTAAAGGCTGGGGAGAATGGGAGAAAAACTAGAGAGGAAAGGGAAGAAAAATATAACAAGAACAGATGGATGACAGAGGTTAGCACAGCTCTGACAGATGTGGCTGTATAATCTCAAACTTTCTCTGAGAGTGAGAGATATGAGTGACTCTGTGTGTGTGTGTAATTTTTTAAAAGAAAAAATGTGTAATTTTTTAAAAGAAAAAAATGGAACTCTAGCCAAATATTATAAATCTTTAAAAAAAAGTGAAAATTTTAACTACAAGTCTATTTTTAAAATCTTTTCATGTGGGTCACTTGATTAACACTGCTTTAGGCATTAAAATTAATAGGACTGTGCAAATAAAAGTTCTTAAATAGGCAGTTCTGTTTTAATGATTTGAAGTCAGGAAATGGATTTTATTTTTGAATAATCAATATTGCTCCCTGCTGTCAGTTCAGCGTCTTCTTTTGCTTTTTGTTGTTGTAACAAGGAAGATTCACTTTAGGAACTGTGGGGTTTTCATGATTTCATTGTGATGCTAAGAACTGACATTGAGCTTTAACAGTATGTTTTAAAATATTCTGCTTAACTTTACATCAGACCAGCAATTCTTCTTATCTAAGAGCATTCTCTCCCAACCCCACCTCATTCTGCCATGACATAACATTGCATCGCAATCATCCCCCAATGCAGTATCTTCAAGTTCTCGATGTGCTCTCTTCCATCAGTTATCTCCTGCCTACTGAAAACCCTTGTTCAACACATCATCCTGTCTTAGCTCTTGCCCAGTGTCCTTCCTCATTCATGGCTAAAGAACTGTTTAAGCTCTGTTTCTTGTTCCTCATTTGTTGCACTTTTCTCAGTTGATTCCAGTCTGTCCCTCTTCCTGTCCTCCACCAAAATGATTTTTGTTAAAATCACCAATGAATTCCAGGTTGGTAAATTTTTAAGAAATGCCTTTTCTGTCTGTCTTTTGCCTAAATTTTCAGCAGGATTGGAAGAGATGAATTACTACACCTTTGTTCTTAACACACCTCACTTTTGGCTTCTGACACTCCACATTATACCTCTTATTTCTCTACATATTTCTATGCATGCATTGTTACTGGATGGCTCCTCTCCCTCTGGCTAAATTTAAAGGTTGAAGTGCCTCAGAGCTTACACTTAACTTTGTTCTTTTTCTCCATCTTCACTGTTTCACACATTCTTTGACTTTAGTTATCATCTAAAAATGCAGGCACACCTCATTTTTATTACATTATGCTTTATTGAGCTCTGCAGATATTGCATTTTTTATAATACAATGTATTATATTGTAAATTTTGGCAACCCTGCATTGAGCAAGTCTACTGGGGCCATTTTTCTAATCGCATGTCCTCATTTCTTGTCTTTGTGTCACATTTCGCTAATTTTGCAATATTTCAAACTTTTCATTATTATAATATCTGTTAATTTTGATGTTTTTATTGAGATTGTTTTGGGTCACCGCAAACCACACCCATATAAGATGGTGAACTTAGTTGATAAATGTTGTGTGTATTCTGATTATTCCACCAACTGGTTGTTCCCGGTTTTCTCCCTCTCCTTGAGCCTTCCCATGCCCTGAGACACAATAATAATGAAATTAGGCCGATGAATAACCCTACAATGGTCTCTAAGTATTTAAGTGAAAGGAAGAGTCCCACATCTCTCACTTTACATAAAAAGCTAGAGGTGAGGCAGGTGTACTGAAAACTGAGACAGGCCAAAAGCTAGGCCTCCTGTGCCCATCGGTTAGCAAAGCTGTGAGTGCTAAGAAAAAGCTCTTGAAGAAAATTGTGCTACTCCAGTGAACACATGAATACTAAGAGAGCAAAACAGTCTTATTGATGATATGCAGAAAGTTTGAGTGATCCGAATAAAAGATCAAACCAACCACAACATTCCCTCAAGCCAAAGCCTAATCCAAAGCAAGGCCCTAACCCTCTTCAATTCTGTGAAGGCTGAGAGAGGTGAAGAAGCTGCAGAAGAAAGTCTGAAGCTAGCAGAAGTTGGTTGATGAAGTTTAAGAAAAGAAGCAGTCTTTATAACATAAAAATGCATGGTCAGGCAGCAAGTGCTGATACAGAAATTGCAGCACCTTACTTAAAACATGTTGCTAAGATAACTGATGAAGGTGGCCACACTAACAACAGACATTCTATGTAGATGAAACAGCCTTATATTGAAGAAGATGTCATCTAGGACTTTCATAGCTAGAGAGAAATCAATGCTTGGCTTCAAAATTTGAAAGGACAGGCTGACTCTCTTGTTGGGGACTAATGCAGTTGGTAAATATAAGTTGAAGCCAGTGCTCATTTACCCTTCTGAAAATCCTAGGGCCCTTAAGAATGATGCTAAGTCTACTCTGCCTGTCTCTATAAATGGAATAACCAAGCCTGCAAGATAACACATTTGTTTATAACATGATTACAGAATATTTTAAACCCACTGTTGAAACCTTCTACTCAGATAAAATGATTCCTTTCAGAATATTACTGATCATTTTCAGTGCACCCAGTCGGCTAACAACTCTGATGGAGATGTACAAGGAGATTAGTGTTGTTTTCAACCCTTGTTAACACAACATCCATTCTGCAGCCCATGAATTAAAGAATAATTTATACTTTCAAATCTTATTAAGAAATACATCTTGTAGGGCTACAGCAGTCATAGATTCCTCTGATGAATATGGGCAAAATAAATTGAAGACTTTCTGGCAAAGATTCACTATTCTAGATGTCATTAAGAACATTCATGATTCAGGGCAGAAGGTCAAAATATCAACATTAAGAATTTGTTGCTAAAACATTCTAGCAATCATCTGAGCCTTCAACGAATCACAGTCTATACAAGAACCCTCATGAATAACTTTGAGGGGTTTAAGATTTCAGTGGAGGGAAGTAACTCAAATGTGGTAAAAACAGGAAGAGAACCAGAATTAGAAGTAGAGCCTGAAAGTATGACTGAATTACATCAATCTCATGAAAAAACTTGAACACTTGTTTCTCACAGATGAGCCAAGAAAGTGGTTTCTTGAGATGAAATCTACTCCTGGTGAAGATGCCATGAACATTATTGAAATGTCAACAAAGAATTCAGAATATTACATAAACTTAGTTGATAAAGCAGTGGCAGGGTTTCAGAGAACTGATTCCACTTTTAAAAGTTATACTGTGGGTAAAATGTTACCAAGCAGCATCACATGCTATGGTAAAATCTTTCCTGAAAGCAATAGTCAATCCTTGTGGCAAACTTCATTGTTACATTATTTTAACAAACTTCCATCGCCACTTCAGCCTTCAGCAACCACCACCCTGATCTGTCAGCAGTCATCTTTATGGAGGCAAGGCACACCAGCAAAGACTATGATTCGTTGAAGGCTCAGATGATTGCTAGCATTTTTTAGCACAAAGTATTCTGAAATTAAGGTGCATATGTTTTTTTAGACATAATTCTATTCACACTTAATAGATTACAGTATATTGTAAACATAACTTTAATATGTATTGGGAAACCAGAACATTCATATGATTCACTTAATTGAGATACTCACTTTACTGTGGTGGTCTGGAACCGAACCTACAATATCTCTGAAGTATGCTTATAAATGATTCCCAAAGTCTAGATATCGGGTCCAAATTTCTCCTCAGAACACCAGTGTGTCAGACTGCCTACTGGATCTCTCTCTAACTGACAAAGCATACAGGTACATCCAAATAAACATACTCAATAATTTTCATTCGAAACCTATGATATTTCCATTCTCAGGAAATGGCATTTCCATCATCCCAGAAATGAAAGGACTACTGTGCATCTTCTTTATCATTTCCCACGTCAAAAATTGCCTAATTTTGTAGATTCCATGTAAGTAGCTTTGTCCACTTTGTTCTGTTCCCACTGTTTGAACCACTTCCTCATGTTTATCCTTGTGTCCACTCTTGCCACATTCCCCAAAGACTGTTCTTGCTGGAATGATGAAATGATTTTTAAATGCAAACATGATTATTGCCAGCAACCCTCTACCCACATCCTTAAAACCTTCATTTATTTCCCATTGTCTTTAGAATAAGGACATACTATGCTCTTTTCAAACTCTGCGATGTCTTATCAAATGTGCAGCCCTCTGAAATAATAATCTTCTGCATCCACTTTCCTTGCCCTGGCTAACAGATTATTCACTCATCAGATTTGCTTAAAAATCATAACTCAGGGAAGCTTTTTGTAATCTCCCAGACTACATTAGCTTTTCCCCTCGAATGTCCTTCCATAGCACTTACTTACTCAGAGTACTTTGACACTTATAGCTATGTTCTTAAATACTTAAAATTATTTAACATAAATGTTATATGCCAGAAATTGTGCTGGTTCTTTTAATATATCATTTAATCCTTAAAACCACCCTGAGAAGTACCTAGAATTACATTTATTTTCATTAGACTATGAATAAGCTCTACGAGGATAAAGAATCATACTTGTATTGTTCATGATTCCATTCCAGTTCCAGCCTGGAATATCTAATGTGACTGGTAAATACTTGCTGACTGACTGACAGCAATTTTCAAACATTCATACCACAACAAATAGCCTCCAATCAGCTTACCTATCAAATTAAAGTTACGTATATGTTCTGTCAGTTATGGTTTATAGTAAGAGGAGACATGGCTTATGTCAATCATATCTGGTTTCAAATCCTGAATTTTCCATTTGCTAAGTTTGTAACATTTATTAGCCAAGTCCCTTGGCTTCTCTGAGCCTCATTTTCTTCACCTCTAAAATGTGTTAATTTTAGCTGACTCTCTGGGTTGCTGTAAGGATTAAATGGGATAATGCATGTTAAAAGAATCAGCAAAATTTCTGGTTTACAATATATGCTAAATAAATGGAAGCTATTATTACTCAGAATAATCTGACTGTGATTCATCCACTTAGCACTTGAAATATGTAATTTCCTTGTGTTCTGCTTTGCATGGTTTCTATAGGGAATAAGAATTATTTCCTTATTAATCTGTATCTTATCTCTTTTTTTCCTCTAGCTGCTTTTAAGATTTTCTTTAATAAATGGTGCTGGGAAAACTGGATACCCACAAATAAAACAATGAAATTGGACCCTTATCTTACATCATATACAAAAGTCAACTCAAAAAGGATTAAATATTTAAACATATGACTTGAAGCTGTAAAAATCCTTGAGAAAACATAAGGGAAAAGCTTAATGACATTGGCCTTGGTGATAACTTCATGAATATGATACTAAAAGCACATAATGCAAAAATAGAAATAAACTATTGGGACTATATCAAACTAAAATGCTTCTACAAGGCAAAGGAAACAGTGAAAAGGCAACCTACTGAATGAGAGAAAATATCTGCAAACAATGTATCTAATAATAAGGGGTTAGTCTCCAAAATACATAAGGAACTTCTACAACTCAATTAAAACAACTCTAATAACCCATGATATGGTTTGGGTCGGTGTCCCTACCCAAATCTCCTGTTAAATTGTAATCCCCAGTGTTGGAGGTGGGGCCTGGTGGGAGGTGATTGGATCATGGGCGAGAATGTTTCACTTGGTGCTGCTTTTGTGATAGTTGTGAGATTTGGTTGCTCAAAAGTAATGTGGCACCTTCTGCCTATCTCTTCCTCTTGCTCTGGCCATGTGAAGATATGCCTGCTTCCCCTTTGCCTTTTGCCGTGATTGTAAGTTTCCTGAGGCCTCCCCAGCCATGCTTCCTGTATAGTTTCTGGAACGATTAACAAACAAAACCTCTTTTCTTTATAAATTACCCAGTCTCAGGTATTTGTTTTTTATAGCAGTGTGAGAGTGGACTAATACAACCCAAATTAAAAATGGGCTAAGGAATTCAACAGACATTTTTCTAAAGAAAATATACAAATGGCCAACAGGTATATGAAAAATTAATCAATGTCAGTACTCACTAAGGGAATGTAAATCAAATTTACAGTGAGTCTTCACCTCAAACCTGTCAGCATGGCTGTAATCAAGGAAATAAAAGACAACAAATGTTGGTGAGGATGTAGAAAAACTGGAATCTTTGCACATATGAGACTGCAAAATGGTGCAGCTGTGGAAAAGAGTAAGGACATTCCTCAAATAATTAAAAACAGAATTACCATATAATCTGGCAATCCCACTTCTGGGTATTTATCAAGAAGAGTTAAAACCAGAATCCCGAAGAGATACTAGCACTTCCCACGTTCATGCAGCACTATTCACAAGAGCCAAGACATTGAAACAACTTAAATGTCCATCTACAGATGAATGGATTAAAGAAAATGTGGTATATACATATGATAGAATATTATTCAGTCTTTAAAATGAAGGAGATTCTGCCATATGTGATAACATGGATGAAATTTGAAGGCATTATGCTAAATGAAATAAACCAGTCACATGAAGACAAATACTGTATGATTCTACTGATCTGAGGTATCTAAAATAGATAAATTCATAGAATCAAAGAGGAGAAAGACAATAACCAGGGGCAAGGGAGACGGGAAAATGAGGAGATACTAATGAACAGGCATAATGCTTCAGTGAAGCAACGCTTCAGTCAAGTTCTAGAGATCTACTGCACAACATCACACCCATAGTTGGTAATACTGTATTATACACTGAAAAAATTTTTTTTCAAGGTAGACCTCATGTTAAATGTTCCTACCATAATATAACTAAAAAGATTTTCCTCTTTATCATTGGCTTTATACAATTTTATCAGGCTATGCCTTGTGTGATTTTGTGTGTATCGAACTCAGGGTTTGTTGAGAAGTACATTTTTCATCAGTAACTACACACCAGCATATTAGTGTTTAAGAACTTGTGATGCCTGAAAATGACACCTTTTAGGTCAAGAATAAACATTTGATACATCTATCCCAGAGTTTTAAAGGAGAATTTTGATACTTAAAATAACAGACACGTAAGAAAGTGTTATGTATGAGAAAGGATCATTCTTGACATAGTGTTCCAAATTATTTTACTAGCTCTCCAGAATTGAAGATAAATCATGTTCTTCTATTAGCTCAGGACAAATCGTATTTCCTACAAAAAAATTTTTTTGGTACAATTGAGGCCAGAAATAGAAATAAGTAAAAGCGTGAGACCACATCTGACCCCAGAACCTTTTAGTTCTAAAATCCATGCGATCTCAAGTCTACACATGTGGCATCACACATCATAATCCATTTAAACTGACAACAAAACACTGTAGCACTTTAGATCAGTGCTGTTCAAAAGAACTGCAGTGTGAGCTACGAATAGAATTTTAACATATTTTTTGAGACGGAGTTTTTGTTCTTGTTGCCTAAGCTGGAGTGCAGTAGCACAATTTTGGCTCACTACAACCCTCACCTCCAGGGTTCAAGTGTTCTCCTGCCTCAGTCTCCCAAGTAGCTGGAATTGCAAGCATGCGCCACTATGCCTGGCTGGTTTTTTTTTTTTTTTTTGAAATGGAGTCTCGCTCTGTCGCCAGGCTGGAGTGCAGTGGCGCGATCTCGGCTCACTGCAACCTCCGTCTCCTGGGTTCAAGCAATTCTCCTGCCTCAGCCTCCCGAGTAGCTGGGACTACAGGCACACGCCACCACGCCCAGCTAATTTTTGTATTTTTAGTAGAGATGAGGTTTCACCATGTTGGCCAGGCTGGTCTCAAACTCCTGACTACAAGTGAGCCGCCTGCCTTGGCCTCCCAAAGTGCTGGGATTATAGGTGTGAGCCACACTGGACCTGGCCATTTTTACATTTTTTAAGAAACTATATTTAAAGAAATTTTTTTTTAAAGTAAAACAAATTTAATATATTCAGTCTAATATTCCAGAATGTCCTCATTTAAAAATCACTGTTAACAACTGTTTAAAAATATTTTACATGGTTTTTGTAGTCTTCATGCCTGTAGTTCTAGCACTTTGGGAGGCTGAGGCAGGAAGACTGCCTGAACCTGTGAGTTTGAGACCAGCTTTGGCGACACAATGAGACCACGTCGCTACAAAAAAAAAAAAAAAAAAAAAATTAAAAAATTTCCTGAGCATGGTCACACATGCCTGTAGTCCTGGCTACTAGAGAGGCTAAGATGAGAGGACCACTTGAGCCCAGGAGATCTAGGCTGCAGTGAGCCATGACTGTGCCACTGCACCCCAGCTTGGGTGACAGAGTGAGACTCTGTCTCAAAACAAACAAAACAACAACAAAAAAAACTCTGCATCTCAATTTGGATAAGGCCCACTGCAGGTGCTAGAAAAGCCACATTTCAGGTGCTCAATAGCCACATGTGGCCAGTGGCTACCAACTGGACAGGCAGCTGCAGCACTCTGGAGATATTCACTAAAGAAACTTTGCAGAGATACACACTCATAGGACACTATATAGTTGACGTAAGACACTATGTAGGTTTTTTTTCATGTCCTATATAGTTAATGCATCAAATTTATTAAGTTAGGATATTACATAAATTAACCTAATAAAAACATGTGCCAGTCTTATATAATATTATGCCTACCTGAGACTCCAAAATGATTGATTTTATTTAATTACAAAATTAGTAAATTTATTTAAAAATGATTAACAATTATAAGCTGAAGAAGTTTTTAGCTCATTAAAAGTACACAAGAATCACTGGTAAAAAAACACTAGCAATTAGAATATATGACAACAGAGGTATGCTATAAGCAAAATTTTAATTTGTTAAGTTATATGCTAAATTTAAACTCCAGATTTTTATTAGAAGCATTACTGTTAGAGAAAGTAAAGAAATCTATAAATTACATAGACTTTTAAAATGTTACTTGTTAAGATAAATATGTAATAGATTTGTATTGTTATTGGGTCTCAAATTCTTGTCAGACTCTATAAAGATTTTAACTTCATTAGAGTTAAATAGTTCAGAAATTAACAAATGTCTATTACTTAGAACTTATATTCATTTGAAGAAACAGGGCCAAGGTTTTCCTGTTACAGAGGAAATATTTTACACACTTTGAGAAATATTTTACATACACACACACAAGCAAAATTCTATTTTAACTGCCTGAAATAGATTAAAAATATTCCCTTAAACTCAAGAATAGAAATATCACAAGTGTTTGCTTTTCTATGTTTGTGTTTACAAATACTTAAAGCACATACATTATTCATAGGAATTAAAATATAAAAAGAAATTATGTAAATTAATTGTCCCACATTTTGCATTTACTTAGCACACTAAGTACCAGTATGGGGAAGGGTGGCTGTGATGGTTAGTTAATATTAGGTGTCAACATGACTAAACTGCAGGATGCCTAGATGGTAAAGAATTGTTACTGGGTGTGTCTGTGAGGGTGTTGCCAGAGGAGATTGACATTTGAGTTGGTGGACTGAGAGCAAGACCCTTCACTGTGGGTGGATACCATCTAATGGCCATCAGCAGCTACAACAAAACAGGTGGGAGAAGGGGGCTAAGCAGTATGCTGAGTCTTCTGGCTCTCTCTTTCTACCTGTGGCAGATGCTTGCTTCTTCTCCTATTACTGTTGAACATCAGACTCCAGGTTCTCCAGCCTCTGGACTGTGGGAATTGCACCAACGGTCTCTTGGGGGCTCTCAGGCTTTCAGCCACAGACTGACAGCTATACTGTTAGCTTCCCTGGTTTTGAGGCTTTCTGACTTGGACTGGACTCCCTACCAGCTTCTCTCTTCCCCCAGCTTGCAGACAGCCTATCATGGGACTTCACAGTGTTATCATGTGAGCCAGTGCTCTCCAATAAACTCATACACAGATATAGATAATAAATATCTCCTATTGGATCTGGCTCTCTGGAGAACCCTACTACAGTGGTTAACTCACTTTTGTAACAGATACAGGTATGCTTGAGTATAGGCCTGGCCATGGTTAACCATTTCCTACTCTGCAGCATACAGACATTAAAATACAAAAATAGCCCCGATATTATTGTTCCTTCCAATTCCCACTCAACTTAGAGTGATTTAATCTTTTAATACAAAAACTTTGTAAATAGCTATAGCAAAAAATATTCCTAAGCTTAACCTGAAAGCAGCAGAAAATAGAAGGTAGGCCCACTATATGTATGTATGTATGTATGTATGTATGTATATATGTATATATGTATATGTGTTTATGTAAAACTATTTTGAAGCAAAATTATCTTCATTAAAAGGCAAAATGAATTAATTTGCTAATTAACCAACCAAATAAACATTTATGAGTCTGGGACTGTACTTATCAAAGATAAGCAACACCATCTCTGCCTTGAAGGAGTTTTATAGTCAACAGAGAAGATAGACAAGTAAACAAAATAAGTGCCATTCAATACGAAACTTCTTAGAGAGATTTAAAATGTATAACTTTTCCAAACAAAACAATCATAACAAAAACTCAATACTTCAAATGATAAAAGGAGATGAAATTCACTTCACCTTAATAAAGCAAAACTCTATTTTCTTGCATCCACTGCCTACTTTTATTTCACCTGCACAAAAGCCAGTACAAATGGCAAATAGATTTCTTCATTTATCCAGTTACATAATTTTTATAAGATTCACTAGTGTGCTTGACAACCACATTGCTAAAGAGAGCTAAAATTTCTTAGGAGAAGAAATTGTAAAGGAATCTTAAGCTAAAATTCCTAATACACCATCCTGTTCCTGTATTCCTGCTTCTCTAATTCCTGCTTTTTGGAAAGGAAATACTTTAAACAAACAAGTACTTACACATACTGCAGGCCCCTGACACACACACTTCAAATTTTACTCTCTTGAGGGGAGGCAGTCTGATATCAGCTCAGATGTAATCCTAAGTCCCAGGGAATTGTTGATAACCTATGCAGCCACAGTGGTGAATATTATGTCCTTTACTTCTCAGGGAATAATTTTAAAATGGGTTTACGTCCTAGTTTTTACTAAATGGAAAAGTAAAAAGAGAAAAAACCCTGTAAATGCTGAGAAGTCATATGCTGCACTCCAGGATATCATGTCTCACTCATCTTTAAACCCCTCAGAGTTCATTATACAAAATGTGATTGTCAGGGAAAAGCACCCATGTCTCAAGGGAAAGGCTCTGGTACAGGTGGAAGGGGTATGACACAAGTCACTCACTACGGTCCCACACAGATACTTGAGAGTACCATTCACTTTAGCTCAGTAAGTTTTCCTATTTTCAACGAAGAGAATTCTCCTCTGTATATACTTAAAACTGCTGAATCAAAATGAATCAAAAGAGAAGTCCCCTCTTTCCTTAAATTCATTAAGATAATGACAATAAAACTAAAGACAGTCTTGGCCCAGCGCTGTGGCTCACGCCTGTAATCCCAGCACTTTGGAAGGCCAAGGCTGGCGGATCACCTGAGGTCAGGAGTATGACACTAGCCTGCCCAACACAGTGAAATCCCTTCTCTACTAAAAATACAGTCTTAAAATAGCCACATAATGCTGGACTTCGCAAATACTCTTTTAGATCATCATGCTAACTTCTCTCCTAGGCTCTGTCGATATCTTGGTTTCCCTCCACCTTTTCTATTTAACAACACTACTTTTGCTAAGGAAGTTGCTGATGAGAAATCTGACCCTCACACCTGTCAGAAGGCATTTATTTCAGCTGTTATGGAGCCAACAGGGGCTGACGACTCATAAATGGAGAGGAAGACGGAATACAACTGACATTTATACCCTTTTACAAACGAGGAAGTGTGTAATAAGTTAAAAGTCATACTGCTAGTAAATACCAAAGCTATGTACATTTGGTTTGCTTTTAAATAAAAATAATGCCATCTCTTTCTCTGACTATAAAAGTTATTCATATTTATTATATACAATATTGCTATAATATTGATTAACATTAATTAAGAAGTAAAATTGTCTGGATGTGATGGCTCACATCTGTAACCCCAGCATTTTGGGAGGCCAAGGTGGAAGGATCACTTGAAGCCAGGAGACATGAGACCAGTCTGAGCAACAAAGTGAGCCCCTCCACTTCCCCACCTCTAAAAAAAAATTTGAAAAAACTGGCAAGGCAAAGTGGTGGGCACCTGCAGTCCCAGCTACTCAGGAGACTGAGGCAAAGACTAGAAGTTTGAAGCTACATTGAGCTATGACTGCACCACTGTGCTCTGGCTGAGCTGACAGAGTGATGCTTTGTTTCTTAGAAAACAAAAAAACAAAGAAACAAAAACAGACCAGGCACAGTGGCTCATGCCTGTAATCCCAATACTTTGAGAGGCCACAGCGGGTGGATCACGAGGTCAGGAGATCGACACCATCCTGGCCAACATGGTGTGGTGAATCCCTGTCTCTACTAAAAATACAATAATTAGCTGATCGTGGTGGCATGTGCCTGTAATCCCAGCTACTCAGGAGGCCGAGGCAGGAGAATCGCTTGAATTCAGGAGGTGGAGGCTACAGTGAGCTGAGATCATGCCACTGCACTCCGGCCTGGGTGACAGAGTGAGACTCCATCTCAAAAAAGAAAAAGTGAAAATGATGAGCGTGATGGCTCTGTTAGCATTTTAGGGAACAAGGAACAATTTTCCAGACCATTATAACACATATAGTTTTACATAAATGTTGTTATTCATGACTGTTTTGTAATTTACTTTTATTTCTCAGTTAATAAATGCATGAACTTCTTTTAATGTTAGTACACACAGATATATGTATCATCATTTTAATAGTTTCTCATTCTGTTACATAGATATGGCATATATGTAATCATCCTTAAACCAACTCTAAGGCAGATTTAATCTTGGATTATTTGTCTTATGATATCCTAGGACAAGTTTTTAGAAGTAGAATTAGCAGGACAAAAGGTGAGTACTTGAAGTTTTTGAATTATATATTAACCACCTTCCAGAAAGACTGTGCTAATTTATGTTCCACATTCAGTTTTATCTACATACATTTAAAAAAGTATAATATGGTGATGTCTGATATTGAAAAAAAGTCAGTAAAATACCTCCTAGAAACATTCAAGAAAAACCTGTCAAAGGTGAAATCTCATGACATTGTGCTGCCTATATTGTTTTTTTGTCTTGAGATATAAAATTCTTGGAACTAAATGTCTATAATACTTAATTACCAACTTCAGCTTCAGTAGGAAAGGCAGGCATAAAAAGACAAGACTTAAAACATATGTATATCTTGTCCTTTTGTAATTGTCCTACTAGGAGATCATATAGTTAAAACAAAACCAAAAATCACCTAGAGTATTTAGAGAACCCATGTAGTTGAAGAGTGAAGTAAAAAACGAGAGAAGAGAAAGACTATAACTAGGGCACATTCACAAACAGAATAGCTTTCATAGTAATAAAGCCCTAAAGAGTTCCTCTGACATTAGAATGTCCTTTTCATCTTGTTACACTTTTGAAAATGATACTGGAGAGATTTATTCAGGCAATTAAGTATCCCTAGAGGCTGAGAGGGAATAGGCAGTAGGAACTTTTCTTTAGTTGGTTTGAAGGAAAGGCAGGAAAAACAGTAATTAATCCAGAACACAGAAGCAGCACTTTGGGAAAAGAGTGAACCAGTAGGAAATTAAACGTTGAGAGGCACTGTGGTATAGGGGGAAAAAAGGACGGGCTATTAAAATAAATGAGTTCATTTTCGAAGGTCTGTTCTCATCTACTGATGATAAAGGCAAAGCTATTAATTTCTGAAGCTTCAGTTTTCTTATCTGTAAAAGGAAAGGGATTGGACCATGACATCTATGATCTCCTTTAGCTCAAACATTCTGATTAAACTTTATTCTACAAATAAAGTCTAGAAACAGTTAAAATTTCTGCAATTTATTCAATAATTTCTAGCCTTTAAAAAATAAAATTATTGATCCATATTACCCCACATCACACAATCAGCATTAGCAGGTAACTTGAGGGCCTGATTAGGGATAAAAGTGATATATGGAAAAGTGGACAAATCCGTTACGTCAATTTTGTCTTAATTGGTTCAGCTCTAGACTGGATTTAATGCATAAAATCATTACACATATTTTTGATAGTCAAAGTAAATGGAAGAATTAAAATTTTTTCAATTTTAATTACAAAGGTTAATTAATTAAAATAGAATGTTTCTATATCAACATGATATTATTTTAAGTCTTCAAAAATATATATTAAAAAATAAGCAGTTATCATGCAGGCAAAACGAATTTCAGCTGACCCACAAAAAACACAGGGGCTAGAGGTGCCAAACCCTACACAGTCAAAAATTCTCCTTTGGCCAGGCACAGTTGCTCACACCTGTATTCCCAGTACTTTGGGAGGCAGAGGTGGGTGGATCAGGAGGTCAGGAGACCGAGACCATCCTGGCCAACACGGTGAAACCATGTCTCTACTAAAACCACAAAAATTAGCTGGGTATGGCAGCGCATGCCTGCAATCCCAGCTACTCAGGAGGCTGAGGCAGGAGAATCACCTGAACCCAGGAGGCAGAGGTTGCAGTTAGCTGAGATTGTGCCACTGCGCTCCAGCCTGGCAAAAGAACTAGACTACGTCTCAAAAAAAAAAAAAAAAAAATTCTCCTTTAACTTGAGACTCTCCAAAAAACTTAACTAGTAATAGCCTATTGTTGACTGGAAGCCTTACCAATAGCATAAACAGCTGACTGACTCATATTTTGTAAGTTATATTATATACTGTATTTTTATAATAAAGTAAGGTAGAGAAAAAAGATTGAGAAAATAATAAAGAAGACAAAATATATTTACTATTCATTAAGTGGAAGCAGATCATAAAGGTCTTCATGTCTTCATCCTTATCGTCTTCAGGCTGAGTAGTGTTTGTGTGTGTAGGTTTTGACAATTTTAACTTTTTATAATAGATTTGTGTATATTTCATGCTAGTAAATGATAAAACAGACTAGTATATACATATTTTATACATTCATGACATTTCTTTTTCTTAATTTTTTTGATATTTCTAGGCCACATGGTTTTTCATTGTCACAAATCTCTAAAAATTTTCCAATATACTTATTTAAAAAATCCACGTATATATCCACATATATAAGTGAACCTGTGCAATTCAAACCTGTAGTGTTCAAAGAGTCAACTGTATTTTAATAAGATCAATGTTAATGCCCTATTGCTAAGTTTACTGTGATATGAGATCTGTCATCTTTCTTATTTACTAAACTTTCTATTAACAGTAAAGCAACTGAGGGCATTAAAATGAGTATTTATGTTATTATTGTCCCACATGTTTTCTTGACTGCTTAATCTACTTCTTTGAACCCCAGTGCAGTGGCTCACGCTTCTAATCCCAGCACTTTGGGAGGCCGAGGTGGGCAGATCACAAGGTCAGGAGTTTGAGATCAACCTGACCAACATGGTGAAACCCCATCCCTACTAAAACATGCAAAAATTAGCTGGGTGTGATCAAGAGTGCTGTCATCCCAGCTACTTGGAAGGCCGAGGCAAGAGAATTGCTTGAACCCAGGAGGCAGAGGTTGCAGTGAGCCCAGATCATACTACTGCACTCCAGCTGGGGCAACAGAGTGAGACCCTGTCTCAAAAACAACGAAAACAAAAAATCAAAAAGACATATATTTGATATTATAAATCACTGGTCTAGCATCAAAATACCCAAGAATACTTATATCTATGTAATCTAAGACAAGAGTAAATCCAGCGGAATTACCCATAATTTCTACTATTTATTACAAGTAAACTATTTTATGCTAATTACCAAATTATATGAACTCTAAACAAATACAGTTTATTCCACATAACTTCTATAAATAATTTGCCAAAATAACTGATATATTACATTCTTGTCCCAAACCAAATAGGACTAAACTGAGTTATACTGGGATACTCAAGATTTCTATTTGTTTTTTAAGATTATTTTGAAGAGAAAGAAATAGACAAGTTTAATTTCAAACAGTATGTATTTCTGCAAAAATAGTCTAGTCATAAACATTGTAGTAGTATTATATAGACGTGCTGGCAAGGAAGACTCATTTCTTAACTGGAGGTTGGTTGTCAAGTGTTCCATGCTAGGCATCACTGAAATGGCTTAACTTTAGATAGTACCAAGCCTCAGTAACGGAGCAAAGGCTTCCACAAGAGAAAGCCACCCCAGCTACAGCTGTCTCCTAAATAGTTCTTTTTAAAATTAAAGCACATTTTTTTTCCCATTATCTGTCATTCCTAGCCGTACAAATCCCATGTTTAATATTCATTGACTTCACCAATGGTTCATTTTTAGTAGCAGCTAATTGTATGCACCTGAACCCAGAAAGGACGTGTGATATGCTCAGAAGTATAGTGAATGTTAGTTTTGTTGGAGTGCCCTCTTTTACTTAAATTAAGAATATATTTGTAGATTTCGGACTAAACATATGATTTGAATTGAAAGAAGTCTAAACTTATAAGATTTTTGTTGTTGTTAGGGCACAGAGAGGTGTGCTTGTGTCTGTTTGCATGAGCATGCATGTGTAAAATTCTGGAAAAGGAAAATAAAATTCAGGAAAGATTTTATCTACACAGAATATGTATCCATTAAATATTGTTAGCTCAGTTTTGCTTTAGCTTGTACATGAGGATCAATCTGCATATAAGAAATAGTATCAAAACTTCAAATACTGGTAATATATTTTATAAACACCACTGCTATAGCATTCAGCTTTTTGAAAATAAGGCTGCTTATTTGGTCGGTATATGAAGTCAAAAAGACTGACGCTGGTAACATAGTTTCAAATGCTGGAAGGTACAAGTAAAAACTCTTTTGAGGAGGTAGGGAAAGAATCTCTTGCAACTTTATAACATGATGCTTTATGATTATGCTGTTAATGGCTAAAAGTAACCATATAACAGGCTCTGTGCTGTTTTATAGGCACTGTTTCGTTTAATCATGTAACAAACCAGTGAAGTATTTTAAATATCACAATTTTTATGCAAGATAACATTAAAGCTAAAAGAGGCAAATAACTTGCCTGAGGTTAAGCACAGTGAAAGAGGAGTATGATGATTTGAAGCAAGCAGTCAGATCCAGAGGCCTGCCTCTAACCATGCTGTATTTCCATGCAAATGGCTCTCCAGGTGAAAGTAATTTTGCCTGCTTCCTGTAAAGCAGGTGATCTCTTGCATCTGTCTATCTATCTATCTATCTGTCGATCCATCCATCTGTCCATCCCTTCTTTAGTTTGGGACTAAAACTGCAATCTGGGGCTCTTCTTTGAACATGACTCACAATTCACATTAAAAAAAAAATCAACCAGTATCAAATTTTGATCATTTTCTAGCTAAGATTAGAAGCCAACATTCCTTAGTGGGCTTTCAGTGGAATTTTGGTATGTTCTTATGGTGTTTCTTTTGCCTATTATTATCTTTTGAGGGTAGCTTAAACAAATAAACTAAGAATGTTTTAGTTTTTTGTAAACAATAAATCCTGAAAGGCATAGAACAAAAATCATGGAACAACTGCAACAGTTAAGACAATAAAAACATACATGATCTGTGTAGAGGGGTGAATAGGTAGAAGGTTTCACGTTCAATAGGAGGGTCTGAGTTGTACACAGGTGATCAGAAAATAAATTGGGAGGCTACTAATCAAGACAAGAAAAAGGAAAAACTATGGACAGATCCCACAGACCATTAAAAACAAGTAACTGGAAAATACAGCAAAGGAAATGGAAACTAAGGAACCAGGGATGAGGCAAGAATCATCTATAGAGTGAGAAAAGGTGTCCTTACTGACATTGTAACCAGATTTGCAGCTTGGGCTCCAGGCTCAGGTTCTTGGCTTCCCTTGCTCGAAGAGCTGAGCAGACAGCCTTACCCACAAGGTGTGTTCCAGCTCCAAACAAGCGTTCGAGGACCGAAAGAGTGAGCAGCAATTCAGTTTACTGAGCCAGCATAAGTAAAAGCTTCTATAGCATGGAAGGGTGGAAGGGGGCCTGAGAGGGTTGCCGTTGATGGTTAGGGCTGCCTCCACTTATAACCCCAAGTAATTCTGAGTTGCTGAGTGTCTGTCCCCTAGTCCCGTCTGGGGAGGGGGTTTGTGACCTCATGACCTAATCTCTCCTCTGAGTTGCTGTTTGTCGTCTAGTACTGTGGGGAGGAGGCTTGTGACCATGAGTCAGCTCATCTCTCCTCTGGTGGTTGTTTCCTAGTTTCTATTGAACTTGCAAGCAGTATTGGAATGTGGCTGAACAGCTGACTGATACTTTGAACACAGGCTCCTGATACAGTTAAAGTACCTGTGTTAACCCTTTCCCATCTTAGGATTTCCAAAAGGTTCTCCTTTGACCCAAAAGGTTTTATTCCCTCAACATCACCTATTTTTGTTATTTTATTGAGTAATACAAACTCATGATAAAATAGTAGCAACAACAAACAGTACAGTAATGTGTACATAAAAACCAAAATCTTGTTTCCACCTTCAATCCATTAATTTCCCTCTGCAGAAACCAGTTTCTTCCAGACATTTTCTATGATTAGAAAGATAAATCTAATCGGGTCCTTTAAAAATATAGCAGAATGGGATTATACTTTCTTGCTTATTTGTAATATGCTGGTCACAAACATATGTCTTAGCCTGTAATATCTTAAAGCTACCAGCTATAACTGGACAACCACTGGTCTATTCTGCTAGGTCCAGGGAGCAGGTGGACAAAGTACTTCTAGTGATGTAAAGTAACAAGATTTTCAAGATTAATCTCCATTCCACTACTCATTAGGACTTTAGAAACAAAACTATGAGTTTAGGTGAAAACATTTAAACGACTAAAGATATCTAGACATTTATCCCAAATTGTAAACCATATAACTAAAAGTTTTCACAATATAACTAAAATTTTTAAAAACAGTTAACACAAGTATTCTCACTCTGGGTTTCTGGATGAGTATCAAGGGATTGGTGAGCAGGTTGAAAATGCAAATAAACTTTTATATATACAAGCACTTTAATGAGAAGATGGTCTTTAAGCATTAACAAATGAATGCTAAGAATTACTGATAAAAGAAAATTCTGGAGACTGGGAAATGAAGATAATAAACTATAAAAATTAAGCTCAAAATATGTTATATTCTGAGTACAATTCTAAATAATGCACACAACATTTCAAACTTTTTGGAGACACTTTGAGAAAAAAAAATGCAGTAACACTAATATGAAAGGTCCTCTTAATCTACCTCCATTTATCTGACTCCCCAGATTTAATATCTGTTCTAAATTTCTTCTATAAAACATTCTGGCTTCAACTAGAGTGATATTAGTCACAGAGTGTCTACCATGATTTGATAGGCCAAGTCGTATTAACAAATAGGAAAAGAAATTAAGTTGGAAGATCAAAAAATTAGGCTTGGCTAGGATGTGGAAAAAAGGGAACCCTCGTATACTGCTGATGGGAATGTCAACTAGTACAGCAATTACAGAAAACAGTACGGAGGGTCCTCAAAAAATAAAAACTGTAACTATTATGTAATCTAGCAAACCAACTGCTGAGTATGCATCTAAAAGAAATCAGTATATCAAAGAGACATCTATACTCCCATGTTTATTGTGGCACTATTCACAATAGCCAAGATATGAAATCAACCTAAGTATCTATCAACAAATGAATGGATGAAGAAAATGTGTAACAAAATGTAATACTATTCAGTCTAAAAAAAGAAAGAAAGACTGCTTGGTTTTGACAACATGGATGACCCTGGAGGACATCACATAAAGTAAAATAAACTAGGCACAGAAATATATGTATTGCAGGATCTCACTTACCTGTGGAGTGTAAAAAAGTTGAACTCAGAGAGAGTAAAATGGTGGTTAGCAGAGGGATTAGGTAGTTTGGTCAAAGAGCACAAAATTTCAGTTAGGAGCATTAAGTTCAAGAAACCTATTGTATGTCATGATGACTACAGTTAACAATATATTATGTATTTGAAAACTGCCAAGAGAATAGAATTTAAATGTTCTCATCTCCCAAAATAAGTATGTGAGGTTATATATATGTTAAGAAGCTTTATCTAGCCATTCTAAAATGCATATATATATATATATATATATATATATATATATATATATAAACACCATATATACCATAGATATATACAATTTCTACTTGTAAAAATAAAATAGAAAATTAGTCAGGGTCCTGTCAGAGATTTTGAAGACAAATCAACTTAGGGAATATTTCCCAAAGTGCTAGAAAGGTTAAGGGATGCTGATGAAACCAGTCTAAGGACTGCAAGAACCTATTAAGGAAGAAGCAGGAGGAGACAGTATTATCGAAACCCAAACAAAGCTGAAGCTATTGAAGTGGGATGGAGCTCAAAGGACAAGAGATACAGTTATAAAGGGATACAGCCATTACTTGAATTGAGGTTCTAGGGCAGGGAGGGAGTGGGAATATACATCCTGACCTCCTCCTCTTCCCACCTTCTAAGTTCCTATAGATAGCCAGGCACAGAGGCACATGCTAGTAGTCCCAGCTACTCAGGAAGCTGAGGTGAGAAGATTGCTTAAGCCCAGGAGTTTAAGGCTGCAGTGAGCTATGATTGCACCACAGCACTCCAGCCTGGTTGATGGTGAAACCTGTCTCAAAAAAAAAAAAAAAAAAAAAAAAGAAAAGAAAAAAAGAAAGAAAGAAAGAAAGAAAGAAAGAAAGAAAAAAAGAAATTCTTGATGCATCCCATTGGCTGAACCCAACTGAATGAAATCCAGGGCTACACAGTCCATAGGGCCCCTCAATCTCCCTTTCTATCCTCATACAGACATTCACACGCAACACTGATAAAGGCAAGAGCAGCTATGGGGAGTGAGAGGATATGAGTTGAAAAAAACAAACAAACAAACAAACCATTTTCCCTCTGCTCTTATATCACAGCAATCAATACTTAAAATATACAGGGCATTTCTCCCTACCACCAAGTGATCAGTCATTTCTGCAGTGGACACCTGCGAGGTGTCCTCCAATTCAGTTCTGAAACTATCTACCTAGAGACAGAGTCAGGACCCACAGGTTGAGAGGTCTTTGACCTTCCAAAGTTGTATGAGAATTACATAAGAACATAAAGTCTGCAGCACTACTCAGGTGTTTTCTTGATAGTTATATCCACTTCATCCAGTAAATAAACCAGAACATAAAAAACAGGCACACTTACAGTACCTCTTTGGTTAACATTTTGTGATAGAATTCCTCTTTAAACATTTAGATAGAATTTGCTCTGTAAGATAGAATTTGCTCTGTAAGAGCAAATTTAAGCATTTTACATCCCAAAATTATAATTTATTACTTTAAAGATACTTCATTGTATTTAGTTAGCTTTTAGGAAATTGGTTGGGGATTTTGGGGAATGGGTTCCTGGTTAGTATTTTCAAGTAGGACATCTGATTATCTAGGATATTAAGTGTTAGGCAGGGGATAGCTGAATACTAAAAAGGTATTTTAATTGGCTGTGATTATGAAAGGCTTGCCCTGTTGAGATTATAGTGGTGACAACTGTAATAATATAACAGTTAACACTTATTAAGACATCATCTGTTAAATGCTTTATGAGTATCACCTTATACAAACTTTAAGAAGGGATGTACAATTGTCTTGGTATCTGCAGAAGATTGTTTCCAGCTCCCTCCCCGGCCCCCACCAGGACACCAAAATCCACAGATGCTCAAGTACTTTTTATATAAAATGGTGTAATATTTCCATATAACCTCTGCATATCCTCCCTATACTTAAAATTATCTCTAGATTACTTATAATAGCTAACACAATGTAAATACCATGTAAATAGTTATTATACTGTATTTTTAACATTTGTGTTAACATTTGTATTTTAATATTTAAATTTTTTATTGTTGCACTGTTATTTTTTACTATTTTTTTTTCTTAAATTTTTTTTTGACCCTTGATTGGATGAATCCAAGGATTTGAAACCTGTAAATAAGGAGGGCTGACTGTATTATGAATAATTACTGTCACAATTTTACATATAAGGCAATATTGCCAGGTTCATACAGCTACTAAATTGAGGTGGGATGTAAGCTAAGGCTATCTGATTCTGAAATGCATGGTCTAATCTACACCATTAAACTATGCTACTTATAAACCACCATACTCCCTGACATTCTGAAAAATTATAATTAGAATAGGACAAAATTGATGAAACAAAAATAAAAAGCAAAAAATACAAACGAAATATTGTAATCTGGTGAAGAGAATGCCCTGACATATTTTTTATATCTCAATGGGTATTGACTTAAAGGAAAAAAAAAATCTCAATTTCTTGACAAAAATCTTTGCTTAGTCTCACTGGTAGAGAGTTGATAAATATTTAACTACCCACTCTCCAGTGAGGAGGGAACACTGATTTGTAGTGATTGCCGATTTCCACTGTATACATACTCCCCCAACATGGCTACTGATTGTTTAAAAACTGACTTGCAACATTCTTGGAAGTTTAAAAAGTGCCTTTTGCAAACTGGGAAGTGCCAGTTCAAGCACATCACTGGGTCCAACTCTTAACTACATCCAAATCAGCACAAAATCTTACTTCAAGCATAGTTTTAAGTAATGATTACTGTTTTGCATGAATGTTTTCTTTAAAACCCCATGAGATATTCATGATTGTAGCACGTGGCATCACTCTTGTAAGGCAAGAACTGAAATTTTATAAGGTTTCCCATAAGCAAAAGTCCCTGTTAAGAGAATTAAAAACAAGCTACAGAATGAGAGAAAATATTTGCAAACTACATATCTGAAGGACTTGTGTAAACCACATATCCATAGGAAATGGGCAAAAGTCATGAGCAGACATTTCACCAAAGAAGAAATATATATGGCAAAGCAGCACATAAAAAAAGTTCAACATCTTTAACCACTAAAGAAATGCAAGTTAAAATCACAATGAGGTATCACAACATACCCACTAGATTACTAAATGCCGGAAGGGATATAGAGAAACTGGATTTCTCATACAATACTGGTGGGAACATAAAGTCATATGCCACTCTGGAAGATAGTTTGGCAGTTTCTAAAACAGAACTAAACATGAATTTATCATATGCAGTAAGCAGAACAACGTCACCAACCCCTAGAAGTTCATATTCTAATCCCTGGAACCTGAAAATATGTTACTTTACATAGCAAAGAGAAATAAGGTTGTAGATGAAATTCAGGTTGTTGATCAGTTGACCTTAAAATAGAATTACATTACACAAGACTTAAAAGTGGAAGAGAGGAAGATGTGACCATGAAGGAAAGGCACAGAGAGATGCAACACTTCTCCCTGAAGATGAAGGAAGAGACCATGAGACAAGACTAGCAGGAGGAACTAGAAAAGGGAATAGATTCTTCTCTAAAGCCTCCAGAAAAGAATGCAACCTTGCCAACACCTTGATTTTAGCCCGATGAGGCTCATGTTGAATTGTTAAGCTATACAACTATAATACATTTGTGTTGTTTAAGCTTCGAGCCTGTGATAATGTGTTATAGCAGCAATAGGAAACTAATATATGATTTTTATCCTAAAGAAATGAAAACTTACATTCACACAGAAATTTGTACATGGATGGTCACAGCAGCTTTATTCATAATAGCCCAAACTGGAAACAACCTAAATGTCCTTAGACAGGTAAATTGTTAAACTGGTACATCTATAAAGCAGTATAACTACTCAGCAATAAAAAAGGTACAACTGGCAGGGCATGGTGGCTCACGCCTGTAATTTCAGCACTTTGGGAGGTTGAGGCAGGTAGATCACCTGAGGTCAGGAGTTCGAGACAAGCCTGGCCAACATGGTGAAACCCTATCTCTACTAAAAATACAAAAATTAGCTGGGCATGGTGGTAGGCACCTGTGATCCCAGCTACTCAGGAGGCTGAGGCAGGAGAATCGCTTGAACCCGGGAGGCAGAGGTTGCAGTGAGTGGAGATCTCACCACTGCACTCCAGCCTGGGTGAGACAGCGAGATTCCTTAAAAAAAAAAAAAAAAAAAAAAAAAAAAAGGTACAATTATTGATGCCTACAGCTTGGCTAGATCTCAAGAACATCATGCTTACTGATAAAAGCCAATCTTGGAAGGTTAATACTTATTGCATGACTGTATTTACATGACATTTTGATTTATGAGTTTATTTAGAGATAGGGTCTCACTTTGTCATCCAGGCTGGAGTGCAGTGGCACGATCACAGCTCACTGCAGCCTCAAATTCCTAGGCTCAAGGGTTCCTCCCACCTCAGCCTCCTGAGTAGCTAGGACTATAGATGCCAGGCACTGTGCCCAGATATGACATTTTTAGAATGAAAAACATGTGGCGATGGACACATACTAGTGGTTGCCAGAGGACAGAGAAAAGAAGATGGGAGTGTCCAACTATAAAGGAATACACAAGAGAGTTTCCTTGTGGTGATCAAAGATATAATGCTCTACCTTGATTGCAGTAGTGATTATATGAATCTTTAATTGGGGTCAAATTGCACTGAACTACACACACACACAGGAAAACATAAGAGTGCAGGTGAAAACTGGTAAGAACTGAATAAGCTATATAGTCTAATTAATAGCATTTTACTAATGGCAATTTCCTGGTTTTGATATTGTTCTACAGATATATAAGACATCACCATTGGGGGTGCTGGGTGATGGCTTATGGGGTTCTATGTACTATTTCTTTCAACTTTATGCGAGTGTATAATATGTCAAAATAAAAAGTTACAAAATAAGAGGAAAGAAAAAAATCACCCACTGGGCATAAAATTATTAGAATAGATATTTAACACATGAAATCTCATCCTTTTAAATTCCTGTTTTATAGGTTTATATAAGTTGCATAAAACCTGCATATAATAAAATAAATATTGGTAGTATATGCTAAAAAGTACTCAGGTGTATGCAATCAAAAAGTTCACAGATCACTGTTCTGAAGTATTATTTACTTATCTTTCTTAAACAGTGAAAAACAAAATGTGCAATATAGATTTTTGATGTAATATTATCTCCAGAATATTAACGCCAGCATAAACCACTAAGACAAGATATACTAAAAATAAATTTTAAAAGATGCTATGTAGAAATGGAGTAAAGCATTAAATCACTAGTTTACGTTGCTTCTTTCCATAAAAGGCATTGGCAGACTTGTTACATTTTTCAGTCAGCCACAAAAGACTTTGAACTTTCATCTAATGTACTGTTGTTATTATTATTGTTTTGTATATTCGTATTCTTTTTTCTTCTTTTTTGAGACAGGGTCTCACTCTGGTTGCCTAGGCTGGAGCGCAGTGGTGTGATCCAGGCTCACTGCAGCCTCAACCTCACCAGCTCAGGTGTTTCTCCCACCTCAGCCTCTTGAGTAGCTGGGATTACAGGCACGTGCCACCATGCCCAGCTAAATTTTTTTTTTTTTTTTTTTTTTGGGTATTTTTAGCAGAGACAAGGTTTCACTATGTTGCCCAAGCCGGTCTTGAACTCCTGGATTCAAGCAATCGGCCTGCTTCGGCCTTCCAGAGTGCTAGGACTACAGGCGTAAGCCACTGCGCCTGGCCTCTTCTTCATTTTTTCTTTAAGATAACTTGTTACCCAGGATAAACTCTGCCACTAGTTTTGAAGTTTAAAAGAACTTCTGAAACTAAAACTCAAACACCCAATTTTTGCTCAGCAAAGTATGTCACTCTGCAAAACACCCTTGAAGAGCACTGGGAATTACTTGATAAAGATTAGCAAATTCAAGCTTAATATATTTGTAGAACACTTTGTTCTCAATCAGGTATCTCTTTATTCCTCTAGTGATTGGTATTTTTATTGAATTTCTGAAGCAGTACAACTTACCGGTTTGGAGTGGAACTTGGGAAACATAGATTGTTGTTAAATATCAGCCAGTTAACACAGTTAAGCCGTAAAGACTCTTATGTCCATGTTTTTCAATTTGTGAGGCAGTGTTCTATAGAATGAATTTAGAATAATTCATGGAAATTTTTAAGTCCAAGGTGAACTTATAGTAAGTGTTTAATTAAACATTTAAATTCACTCTCTTAAATACAAGGATGTTCACACTACAACTACACTGGTATTTCCTGATTTGGTAAAGAACATAGGCAAGGAAGGTTAAATTTCAAATGTATCTCTAATGTTTTTGTTTTTTAGCTTATTTTATTAAAGTTAATTCATTGCTCTTTCCTTATGAGTTAATAATCTTCCTCTCAGGGGACTTGGCTCTCTAAACTGTATTTTTTAAAAGCTTTACTTTGAAGATAGAGCATTTGCCACAAAAAAATATGATTCAAAATTATGGAATGAGAAACTCATGTGAGGACACTGGATCTTTATTATTATGCTGAAACTCAAAGCCTGTGATTTATTTACTTTTTGAAGGTAACTGACACCTTGTCACAGCTACGTTGCCTTGGAGAGGTTAAAAAGTTGTCCACGTTCCAGCCAGCAAAAAAGCAGCCTCTCAGCTGCCAACATGCAACATGCTTGGACAAGCACTTTCTTTTCTACAATAAAGTAACAAGCTTGCCTTCTCAGTGCAACCAAACTCAAACAATGAAAAGAGCTATTCCAAACTGAAGGCCAAGCTTGTGGTATGCATAGGAGCACTCCCAGCTGAGCAACCATGGTCAAACACAAGCTTTCTCTTCAAAGAAATGTTTTAACAGATCACGTATGCATCAGTCCCTCAGCTACTCTCAGCTGTGCCAACTTAGTATCGCTAAAGATTGTTTAAAAATAAGTATTAATAAGTAGCATAAACTGCTGTTTTGAACATAAAATCCGTGTGGGCTCCCAAGATGACATACAGGAAGAGTAGAGAAAATAAATGCAATTTCCTTTCACCATATGAAATCATTACAGCAGAAAATGTATTAACATAGAAAATGTGGGCTTTCCTTTTGGAATAATCAGTGCTAGTGTTTTGTTTATTCAGGGCTGATATGTATTAAAGCCCTGTGAATTTAAGTTCTTCTCTAAAATAATCATAATATGTGAACTGCCATGCCTCTTACCTCAAAATTTGGAATAGAGAAAAAAAGAAGGCCTTGTTCCACATTAAGAATTAAGAAAAACAAAAAATATGTAAGGACACAGACTTAAACAAAAGTAGTTTTATGTTCTGCCATGGCATCCAGAGATATCTTTCACTTCCTTAGAACATGTTTTATAATTAAGTAAATACATATATGCATACATATCTTTCAAAAATTTAGTAAAGATGAAAACCAAATCCTGGTTTAAGTAAATATTCCACATAAAATAAAAACTATATCAAGTAGATACTTTTATACATTTTGCCATAAGATTAACAAATCTGTATGTAGCTCTGGATTTGTATGAAAAGATAATAGATAAAACATTAGAACTCTGAGTATATCACTGAAAAGATTCCATAATTTAGTTTCTTTCATTGCTGCTATACTCCTTTCATAAATCCAAAACAAGGTTATCAATGATTCAGAAAAATCACTCAGTTTCTATGGGTCATTAAATTTTCCAAATTTATACTGCATAAAGTCATTTTGCATCATGTAATTAACATTATTTTATACTTAAAAATCAGGATTTGGATCATTTCATACTCCTAACCAGGCTCTATGCCTATGCCTATGACTATGTCTATATCTCTATCTATATTCTCTATTTACCGACCCAGAATATCAGGAACTCACAGAAGTCAAGGAGTAGCTCTAATGTGGAGGAGTCTCCCCTTTTCCAAAGAGGTTAAGTATGAACTCTGTAGACTTGGACTTAGATCCACTTCCCTAGACCACTAAGCTGCATCAATGGGCTCAAGAGACCACCCTTCTCTACCACTCACAGCATCACCAGTACTATTGTGTCTCTAGTCTACCAGTATTCATTTCTTGTTGCCATTTAACGATGTTCAATTAAGCCACCACAAGCAGCTCCAGAATTCAAGTTCACCCCTCATCTAGATTGGAAACCCTGCAAATGTCAACACATTTGCGAGTCTGTTTTCTCCCACCACACTCTTAGTCCATTATGTAACAAGTAACAGAAAATACATTTAAAAATACATTGCAGGTCAATTTTAGCAAAGGTAATTTCAGGTGGGGGAAAGGACCCAATCCTAAGGCAGGAAGATATTTTGGATTTTAATGGTCCTAATTATTGGTAATTTTTAGGGGTAAATCTTAGCTTCAATTTAAGGACCCAATCCTAAGGCAGGAAGATGTTTTGGCTCTTAATGGTCCTAATTAATGGTGATTTTTAGGACTGTATTAAGTCCTAGTTTCAATTAAGAACGTCTATCTGAGAACAAACTCAGAATCAGAGTTGCAATTCTAGGAAGAGGCTGGCAAGATCCCTTCAAACAGAGTAGCGGTCTTAGCAGGGTTCAACCAGGCAGTTAAACACCCAAGGAAGACAGAAACATTTTAGTAAGACAAATACATACAAATTTGTGTGCCAGTGTATGTATATACACACATCGCTCACAATAGGGAACAAGCTACGCACATGATGTAGGGAGGAGGCCCTGGGCAGCTGCATGCTGGATGCCTCCAGCTGCTCTTATTTTCTTAATGCACCATTACGTTAGAGGCTTCAAAATCTCAGTTTCTATTAATGTTATTTAAACAGAATGTGTTGTTCAACATTCAAAAACTCTTAATTTCTAAGGTTAACATTTTGTGTTTTTTATAAGTTCTTAAAACCTGACTTCCCCTTAAAACATCCATGAAAGTAAAGTATGTATGCTTATAAAGAGGAACTAGAGTGACACTAAAGAGCATGGTCAGTGAGCCTAAAGGAACTTTTTGTAAAAAAATCTTATTTGTTTTTGTAATAATTGCTACTGTCAAATCCCTATGTTTTCTTAACCTGGGGATAATTTAAGAAGTAACAGAAATTGTTATTAGAGCCGGGTGTGGTGGCTCATGCCTGTAATTCCAGCACTTTGGGAGGTCAAGACGGTTGGATCATGAAGTTGAGTGTTCAAGACCAACCTGGCCAAGATGGTGAAACCCCATCTCTACTAAAAATACAAAAATTAGCTGGGCATGGTGGCATGCGCCTGTAATCCCAGCTACTCGGGAAGCTGAGGCTGAGAACTGCTTAAACCCTGGAGGCGGAGGTTGCAGTGAGCTGACTGCAATTCAGCCTGGGTGACAGAGCAACAAAACGTCTAAAAAAAAAAAAAAAAAAGAAAAGAAATTGTTATTAGAGATGAATAAGGAAAAAATATACAATTATAATCAATATTGATAGTTATTCACATTATTTAAACAAATTTTTCTATAAGAAGAAGACTAATGTGCCCCATAAAATGTTGTAATACTTGGATTCATGGGTTGTAATATTTACTTTAAATGAATTTGGCTACTTACTGTAAACTTAAGTAGGGCAAATATAAAGTAGGTAAGTCCAATGGTTTTAGAAAACCCTTTCAAGTGATTTTTTATTGCAATGAAGATTTTCTAGTTTTGCTTAGAGTTCTAGCAAAGCAGGAGTAGGATATTTATTCTTTTAACAAGTGCCACTATTAATACTGATAACATCATCTTTGAACTAAAGGACCTCATTCTGTATAAGACTATTAATAATCTTTTCAACTCATTTTATACAATGTTTTAAGTTTAACAGAGAGCTTTGGATTGCCATAAAAGTGGCTCCTACTGATCTATAAATGGTAAAGAGACCAATGGCAAGAATCTTATTAACACATACATAGGCCTGAAGATTTAAATTACAGTGACATAGTTTCTGATACTATCATAGGGTAACAAACTTGGGAATCTTAAAAGTGTTTCTGTAATTTTACTTTACTCTTCCCTCATCCAATCTCTATACCTAGCTGTACCTGATCAACAAATGCAAATAAGCCAAGATCTTATTACAGCAGGCACTATGTTAAATTCCTCAAACATACACCACATGAAATTCCTTAAAATTTAGAATGGTCTCATATCAAAAAAAAAACAAAAACATGTTTTGTGTCTGAAATGCTCAGAAAAAGTATGTTAAATCACTTAGTATTTAAATAATCCAATCAACTTAACATGTGAAAGAGGCACTCCGCATTTTAGATAAACAAAGTTTGCTGGTAGGATGAGGAAAAATATAGGGGAGTTGGGGGTGGTGAAATAAATTACCAGCATTTCCAGGTTGGGAAGGGGTATTGTTTTCTTTTCAGGTCAGACTGGCTGTCGCCACCAGTACTGACTGGAAGATTTCCTGAAGTGATGCTCTACCTGTAATGACTGAGGGACAGAGAGACAGCAGAACAAGAGGGAAATCATAACCCTAATACCTTGTAGATCACTACCAGGAGAAACCTGTTATCTGGGCTTTGTTTTGTTTTTCTTTTCATAGTGGATTAAGATTCTTATCTTAATAAGATATGTTGTTAAACTTGAATTTTGTATCAGTTTTGTAATCTAGATTTTAAAAACATAATTGTATATTTGTACATAAATAAACTCATAATCCCTCTTTCTACAACCATTGTATTCTGAAATATCTACTGCTGAAAATTTCCCATCTAAGACCTACTACCTTTTACCTGAAGTGTTATTTTTAAATAAAAAATTTAAATAATTTAATGTTAGAAAAAAATCCCAGGTTAACCTGGATAATGTGGATAGTATGGACAACAGCAAATAACTTCAAGTAAAGGGAACATCTGAGATCAAGTCTTCTCCGTGTAACACAAAGTGGTCTGACACATTTATTTTTGATTTTCACTTGACTAAATGGCATGATGTCTTAGTGATGAGAGACATATGTCAAGTATTTTCATTTATTCATTTTTATTATTTTATTGTTTTAAAAAGACGGGGTTTTACCATGTTGGTCAGGCTGGTTTTGAACTCCCGACCTCAGGTGATCCACCCGCCTTGGCTTCCAAAGAGCTTGGATTACAGGCGTGAGCCACCACACCTGGCCCATATGTCAAGTATTAATGCTTTTGTTTGATTTTATCAACTTTTTAACTCCTCAAGTCACCATTTGATGTTTAAGAAATGAGGGTAATGAATGAATGAATGAGGAAATGAATGCAAGGATGGGGAAGATATAAAGTGACTTGACTTGCATTTGGGTTATTTTCTCTTATTTGATATTATGGGGATATCCTGAAATAAAATTGGTGAATAGGTGTAAGAAGTGTTGTTTTGATAATAAATCATTATTTTTATTGCTACTTCTACACCTGCTAGTATGCGTCTCACCCAAGTACTTAGAAACTGTTTTTGCCACTGCCATGAAACTAGGAAATTTCATTAAAGTCATGGGCAGATCATCAATTCTGAATTAAGTATTCAAAAACGCTTTATTCAAAAATCTAAATAAATAAACCTGTTAATTGAAATGCCACCAAAATTCTGATGTATTTCCTTTAAGTCTTTTTGAAATTTCAAATCCCTTAAATTTCACATAACTTCATATAATTTCATGTAACTCATTAAGACAGATTTGCTTTTCCTTATAGAGAAAACACGTTTTTTTAAACAAAACAGCTCAACCTTAATAATAAGTATCCCACAGAAAAGATACGATAAAAAATATGATTGAGGCTTCAGTGAGTTTTTTCTCTAATTCAAGGTCACACAACATGTGGCCCATGATGGCTTTGAACTGGGCCCAATACAAATTAGCAAGCTTTCTTAAAATATTGAGATTTTTTGCATTTTTTTAAAGCTCATCAGCTATCATTAGAGTTAGAGTCTTTTACGTTTTTGATGTGTGGCCCAAAATCACTCTTCTTCCAATGTGGCCCAGGGAAACCAAAGGATGTGGACAGCCCTGCAGTCTTGTCTTTATGTTCAAACTTGCTTTCTCCCTGCCAGTACTGCTGCTTCCTATGGCAGGGAGGCAGGATTGAAGTCATTTCAAGTTGTTGCTTCATAAACACTTCTAATTCAGTAAGTGCAGAGAATTACTTTCTCACCCTAGGAAGTGGTGGAAAGTAACCAGGGATTGATGGACGAACTGGAAGAATATATTCTTTATTACACAATACCTTTTCGTGCAATCAATACTCAGGGGATGTTAGTTTTAATATGTCAGTAAGTCTCATTTTCTCCCCCTGTACAGTTTAAAGCCCTCTTGCCTTAAAAATATAAGGTTGTGTGTAGTCTGTTTTCAAGAATGATTGAGATGAACTATATATGTGTTATTTTTGTCTTAAATAAGTGATGACATTCTTAAACTTCTAATTTTTGAGGCATATTTAAAAATGTTAAACCCTGGTTTAAGTTGTAATGAAAATATAAGTCCATATTTTATGTTATTTTTCACATTTTGATTAAGAAACAAAAAGCACAATGCATCGATGTTAAAATAAATCTTCTTTGCTTTTACTCTGCCCTAGTGAACTTCTCTGGCAACTGAACACCAGAGAACAGCTTTGCTATGGGGTTCAGTCTTATCAAATACTTTAAAATGTTAAATCATTTATTTATTTATTGGTTGCTAAATAAAAATTTCACTTTTCTCTTGTCTATAGTGCTTTAAAAGTAAAGCTTGTTATTGTTAACATTCAGCAACTAAAAGTTTATTAGGAATAACCTGTAATAATAGTTTATCTGCAATCTTATGTTCTGTGTATTACATTGTAGGTCAACATTTCATTTGGATAAATATATAAAACCTATATGCTAGGGAATGTCTAAAAAATAGAGGAACTTTAAGAATATTGTTTTCAATTTCCTAGAAAGTTTTTGAGTGTACTGAAATCTGGGGCATTTTTTAAAGTTGGTAGCACTATGGATGCTAATGTATACATGCATAAACAATAGCCTTACTGAAATCAGCATCAGGCAATTTAGCTTTAATTCTTAAAGTTGGGTTGTTCTCACTAGGTTAATGTGAAATGTTTATAATTCTCCTGACAAACTATGTTTCAGCAAAGTTTTACTAGACGCTTCAGGTTTCTAAAACCTTCAAATATACAAGGAGTTTACTAATATTCTCAGAAGAATTAAAGCCACTTGATGATTGAGCAAGCAAAACATAACAATAAACAACAGATAATGAGATAATGCCTAGACCTATTTCTCATTTATTCATATGAGTACCTCGGATACATACAACAGACTTTCTACTTTTTAAAAATAATTTAATGTTGAATATGACATATTTTTAAATATGCCAGTTTATTTACTTGATAGACCAAATCAAAGCTAGATTTGTATTTAGGAAGAAAAATATACTGCCTTAAAAATAAAATACATTCAATTCAGATAGAGTGAGTTTAAAATTAAAGATTAAAAAGTTGAATTTTTATATAAGTAAGTAATATTTTAAAGAATGCAAGCTTACTGGGTAGTTACATTTCTGATAATGAGAGTTTAGATAAATTGAACAAATATTCTTGTTCAGAATAACTAGAAAAATTAAGAGAAAAAAATTTTAATTGAAGAAATCAAAGAACTAATATATAATAATGGGGCCAGGATCTTGCAGAAGAAAGAGGAAGATAGAGCTGAATCTTGTATTTTGGGCAGCTTTTTGCCTGGGGGCAAAAATTCCTTGAAGACCCTATTGAGGAATAGGATGGCAGCTGCCCTTTCAATACACTTATGGGTAGAGAGAAGCTAGACTCAAAGCCCACTAACAAGAGAGTCCTCATAAAGGTCCTAGGGGACCACAAAAGACTGCGTACTTCAGTGAAGGACATGTTCTTTATCTGCATTATTCAACAGAGTAGCCATTCACTACAGTCGCTATGGAGCACTTAAAATATGCATAGTATACAACTGAGGAACTGAATTTTAAATTTTATTTAATTTTAATCAGTTTAAAATTAAATAGTTAAATGTGGCTAGTAGCCTCCATTCTTAGATAGTACGTATCTTCATGAGGAGATATATGAGTGTGTTCACCATACAATGAATGCCAGGCCAAAAACTCCAGATAAGGACCTAAATATAAAAGGTACAACTTTAAAGTACTTAAAAGAAAGTATGATTTTGGCAGCGTGTGGTGGCTCACACCTATAATCCCAACACTTTGGGAAGCTGAGGAGGCAGATTGCTTGAGCTCAGGAGTCAGACAACAGCCCGGCCAACATATTGAAACCCTGTCTCTACTACAATACAAAAATTAGCTAGGTGTGCTGGTGGGTACCTGCAGTCCCAGCTACTCAGGAGGCTGAAGCACAAGAATCACTTGAGCTCAGGAGGCAGAGGTCGAAGTGAGCTGAGATTGCACCACTGCGCTCCAGCTTGGGCAACAGAGCGAGACTCTGACTCAAGAAAAAAAAAAAAAGAAAATATGGTTTTGTGTGTACTGAAGGATTTCTTTAGGAAGACATAAAAACCACAAATCATAAGGAAACAGACCGATAAATCTGGTTACATTAAAATCTCCTACAATAAAAGGCCACATGGAACACAAACAAAGTATAAAGACAAGAAATAGGACTGGGAGAGGATATTTGTGAACATATAACTGAAAAAGAATTAGTAGTCAGATTATATAAAGAACTACAAATTAGTAGGAAAATGACAACCACTCATGGAAAACAAAAAAATGGAGAAGGGTATTGTTAGAGTTTTAGGGAGGCCACAACATACCTCCATTTTTGTTATCTAAATACAACAGGTTATGGGTAGAAGAGAGAAAGAGGAAGAGAGGAGGAGAGAATATGTAAAGATGAGAGGATGAGAATATAGAAGAGAAAGAAATATGAAGATAAAAATATCAAATTTCAAATTTTATTACTGGAGAATGTAGCTTGTATGTATAGTCACAAAAGTTTCATAATATTTAACATTTTATGAGATGCAGCTATCTACTCAGTCATATGAGCTAATTACAGGCTCTTCTTCAGGAGCAAAGCCCTCCCTGTAAGCTCATAGCATGGTAGAGTGGGCACTATGGAAACTCTGCGTGTCTAGGCAATTGCAAAAAAAAAAAACAAAAAACAAAAGAGGGGCGGGGAGGGGGATGAAAAAAAAAAAAGAAAGAAAAGAAAAGAAAAAGAGTCCAGAGCGGGTTTAGCTGCATAAGCTCAATTTCTTTACCTCAACCAACCAGTTATGACATTCCTTCTCATAGAAGTGATACTTGTATTTCAGAATTGGTAATATTTGACAGTAATATATAAATACAGATTTATATTTCTTCTACATGGTATCACTCATATGAATCACAGTGTAATTTCACTTTTTAATTAACCAAATGAATTCAACAATGTTCCTCCCCAGCTTTATATATCTGAATCACCCTGCCAAACTGCTTGTAATTGATACAGCTGTAACAGAAGTCAGCAGTCCATGAAAAGTGCTTCCTAGACAGCAAGATGAGGGCATTTCTTGGAGCTATGGGTAAAGAGTGACATCACTGCAAGCTGTGCTTGGAAGTCGTTTTTAATATCTCTGCACTGTTTCAGGCAAATTTTCAGGTAGCAAATAGATGGAGCTCCTCTGTAATACTGCAGTGAAAGAGTTGAATCCTAACTGTAAGCACCAAATTTGATGAAACCTGAGGCAGTGTTTAGTTACAAACTGGCTTATTAACATTCTTCACAATACTCACAAAACCAAATAGTTTTGTAAAAAATATGAATAATGAAATGCCTCAATATATAGTACACTATGGAAATCACAATTCTGATAAACCTACCCCATAGTAGCACCTGATGTCCTTCCGTCTTAGTCAATTCTTCTTTCACACCTGTGAATACCTTTATTATCACCCCCCTGTCCACTAATCTATTAGAGGAAGTCCTTTCACTGCAGTAGGAAGAGGAGAAGATAGAGGTACCCTACAGGCCTTTCTCATTCTTCTGGCTGTATTAAATATGCACAGGAAAGATGAAAATCTAACTAGAAAAGTGATACTTCAAAGTCCTCTATTCATCTCTGTGCAATCTGGCCACGACCATGAAATCAGATGAGGTTAGATACAAAAAGCACACTGCTTTATTTTTTGCCTTGATCATTAATGCTGAAATGGAAAGCTGATGAAACAAAACGTGACACATATGTTTCCGGAATTAATTCAAATGCTGGTATAAGGCCAAAAGTGTTACTACTGAACCAGAGATATAGTCACCACATTAACTGCTACCTTGGTGCATACAATGTCATCAAGAACTTCCCTTTCCCATCACTGTCTGGAAAAAAAAAAAAAAAAAGAGTCTTGCTCTGTTGCCCAGGCTAGAGTGCAATGTCGTGATCTTGGCTCACTGCAACCTCTACCTCCTGGGTTCAAGCAATTCTCTGCCTGAGCCTCCAGAGTAGCTAGGATTACAGGCACCTACCACTATGCCAGGCTAATTTTTTTGTAGAGACAGGGTTTTACCATCTTGGCCAGGTTGGTCTTTAATCCCTGGCCTCATGATCCACCGGCGTAGGTCTCCCAAAGTGCTGGGATTACAGGTGTCAGCCACCGTGCCCAGCCTCCTTCCCAGCTCTTAAATGTTTAAGTTGATGTGCATTTTTGAAAAGAGAGAATAGTCACAGTATTGTAGTAATGTTCCTAGGACTATTACTTAGGAACAGTGTATTTCTAGTACTCAAATGAAGCCGGGCATGGTGTCTCACGCCTGTAATCCCAGCACTTTTGGAGGCTGCAGTGGGATGATTAATTGATTCCAGAAGTTCGAGACCAGCTTGGGCAACATAGGGAGACCCTGTCTCTTAAAAACATAAGAAATTAGCCAGTTGTGGTGCACAACTGTGGTCCCAGCTACTCGGGAAGGTGAGGTGGGAGGATCAGCTAACCTGGTAGGTTGAGATTGCAGTGAGCCATGATCTTGCCACTGCACTCCAGCCTGCGTGACAGAGTGAGATCCTGCCTCAAAAAAAAAAAAAAAGGAAATGACCTTAGAAAATGGATTAAATTAACTCAGATTAAACTAGTACAAGCAATCTATGCAAACGTCGGTGTAGACAAATGGAAGGCATCTTTTTAGAGATTAGAAATGAATGCTGAGGCAACAGTCAAAGAGAGCAGTCAAAAGTCAGGGAACTGGAGTGAAACAAACAGGGATAAACCTCTTCAGGGTACAGTCACGGTAAAGGGCCCATTCTTAGGATTCATGTGCAAAGTGAAACATTTTACCTTGTGGTTAAAAACATGATCTGATTAAGACCACTGTTCGTTAAGGGTTAAAGGAGATTTCTATGTTTAGAATAAGTTGGAAAAGTCAAATTAAAAAAAAAAAAGGCATCCGAAGGGCTCTAGCAGAAAAAGGAGGCTTCTCTAGGAAACAATTTATGAGGAAATGGGATATGAGGTGACTGTTGTCCCTGAGTGTACCACAAGTGGAGACCTGGGAGGAGACCTCTGAGCAGATGATAAAGAATGAACAAAACATAAACAGAAAATCATAGGTGAAAAAGAGTTCCTATAAAAGGCAGGGAAATCTCAAAGAGTGGGAATTCCGCAGAGCAGGGTTTCCTAATCCCAGCAACACTAACATTTTGGGCTAGATAATTCATTGTTAGGGGTGGGGATGTTGGGGAGGAGGCACTGTTCTGTGCAATACAGGATGTTTGGCAGGATTCATGGTCTCTACCTAGTAAATATTGGTAGAATCTCCCTTTAGTTACACAACAAAAGTGTTTCTAGATATTATCAAATGTCCCCTGGGGAGCAAAATCATTACCAGTTGGTAACTATTGCTTTAGAGGAAAACAATAATTTTAGATGTCATTTTGCCTCACAGGTGCTCCCTGTATTAAATTTTATTTACTTATACAGTATAGAACTTCTGCAGCATAAAAGGCAGAATGGTGACTTGTTAGTAGTCACACTATCAGACCACTAGGAGTCAAACCCATTCTACTTTTGGTTTTAAATTAATCTGTAAAATCATTGGCACCTTCAGTAACAAAGAAACAAGACACCTCTTCTTGCACTGTGAACTAATGTTAAAAACTGCGGACATTTAACTATCTCATATCCTTAGATTTGGCTTCCTAAACTAGACTATAATCACTTTTAGAACTGAGAAACTACTAAGCTCAGCATAAAGTCTCCCTCATAGAAATAGCTGTATTTGTTTACATGATTGAATATCCAACAAGAATAGTTTTATTTGTTAATTTGATTCAATACCATGAAATTCAATTTCAGTCTAGCCTAGATCTGGGTTACCTTGCTTTGTCTTAACTATGTACCCTGATTCTTTGCAACTTTGTTTCAATAATCCTACTATTCTATGGGTGAATATGGTATACTTGATAAATGCTTAACTAATTGACCACCTAAAATATACACATAAAGATGGGGTATGTGTTCCTGAACCTGGGGTATGATCACATTCCTTGAGTCACTGACTCCTAACATGGTCATCTATATATTTATCACCATTATACTGAGTATAGAATATGTACAAACCATAGTATACGGGTTAAATAGATAGAAAGTATACTTGGTCCCTGCCCTTAGTGAACTTGTATCTTAGTGACAGACACAGAATGCTACAACAGAGCTGTGTACAAAATAACATGGCAGTGCAAAGGAGGCAACCACCAACTCTATCAATGAGGTATGAAAAAGGTTAGTAAGTTGCATTAGGAAATATGACACCCGTACTCTGTTTTGTATGATGAACTGGAGCTTGTAAAGCAGGCCGAGACAGCAGAGCATTCCAGAAAAGAGAAATGACATGTAGAAAGGCAATGCCATGGAGATATGTATGCAATTACTTTTCTGACCCAAGGGAAAAGGACCATATACTTTAACTCCTATTAAATGGTTCCTGAAGGTCTTAAGACTCCACTCAACAAGGCAAATTAGTAAAATGGAGGGAGAATATTAGATAAAAATTTATTTGGGGGCTTAAGATTTTAACATGTAGTAACTGAGTGTTTAATAGTATTCTCTGCATCTCAAGTTTTAAAAAATATTAGTGAAAGCACATTCTGATGCCTGGATTCTAAAATTCAGATATTATATCAAGAAGCAAATAAATAAGCCTGGATAGGAAAATCTATGTGTACTATTTAATGTTATTTTTCTGCTATTTTACATTAAATTAGTTTTACACAAGACGGTGCTCAAAGAAAAGTTAGGGGTAGATAAGCAATTTCCAATATCCGCTTCAGTTCTACTTCTATCCAAATGAGCCTCTTTTTCTTTATATTCTTAGGTGGGTCACACAATGAAATTACTAGAAAGACACATACAATATGAGCTGACTGCTAAAAACTTTTTTTTTTTCCATAAAAGGAAAGAACTGGAGAAATGCTTGTCTAATAGCACAATGGTTTCTCAACTTTTCCCCAACCACTTACCATCCACCTATGCTCAGCTGCTGAGTTAACTTGAACCAACATAAAAATAATGTTTTTTGAAGTTTCTGATGAAAAAATAAAGAAAAGCTTGGAGAAAAGAAAAAGTGTGATCCAGGGAAAAAGGCTGATATGAGTAGTGACAGTTATAATTACCAAATGTTTAGTTCTTTACTGTTTCAAACATATTACCTCATATAACGAACCTGCGAGACAGAGAGCACTGGCCCTAAGAAATTAAGGCTTCTGGCCGGGCACAGTGGCTCACACCTGTAATCGCAGCACTTTGGAAGGCCAAGGTGGGCGGATCACGAGGTCAGGAGATTGAGAACATCCTGGCTAACACAGTGAAATGACTTCTCTACTAAGAATACAAAAAATTAGCCAGGCATGGTGGCAGGCGCCTGTAGTCCCAGCTACCTGGGAGGCTGAAACAGGAGAATTGCTTGAACCCTGGTGGCAGAGGTTGCAGTGAGCTGAGATTGCACCATTGCACTCCAGCCTGGGCAACAGAGTGAGACTCCAACTCAAAAAAAAAAAAAAAAAGAAGAAGAAAAGAAAAGAAAAAAAAAAAATAAATTAAGGCTTTTAGGATACCAGTTTTAGATAAGAGCCAGTTAAGTAGTAGCATGAAATGTCAGGCCCAAATACCATATTCTTGTCTCAACACCCAGTTGCTTTTCAGTTGTGAGAGATTTGGGTACTAAGAAGAAAATGTATTTAGAAATAATCAAAAGAAATTAACTTGATAACTTGCAAGTTTAAAGACTTTGACAACTGCCTCAACATTACCCTAAAATGATTAGCATATTTATAGAATTCTTGGGCCTGATACACCAATGCTACATCTAGTTGTCTACTACTATTAAGACGTCTGTCTATAAAATGATGTCTTCATGATTCTATCCTTGTATGATTGATCCCATTTATGATAGATAAACCATTAAAACAATAATCATTTTTTTATGATCAGCATTTTAAAACAGAAGTGATGTCGATCAAGACTTTTGGAAAAAATCAGTACATCTCAAGGAAGGAAAAAGACTACAGGGGAAATATTGCTAACTTGAAAATAAATTTGAAGCAATAATGTAGTTCTGCACTAGCAAAAATACAAGTGTAGTCTAATCACTAAACTTAAGTGATTGCTTTATGATCGAAGAACAGTTTATGAAGAAAATAAGAATAAGCTTCCTTCAAGTCAAAGATTTTGATTATTGTTTTGGGGGTACACTGCAGAAATGCTATTAATATTTCAAGTTACTGTTTATATTTTATGGACAATATACTGCTTTTAAGAATATAGATATTTATGGGCCAGGTGTGGTGGTTCACGCCTGTTACCCCAGCACTTTGGGAAGCCAAGGTGGGCAGATCATGAGGTCAGGAGATTGAGACCATCCTGGCTAACACGGTGAAACCCTGTCTGTACTAACAATACAAAAAAATTAGCTGGGCATGGTGGCGCACGCCTGTAATCCCAGCTACTCAGGAGGCTGAGGCAGGAGAATCATTTGAACTCAGGAGGTGGAGGCTGCAGTGAACTGAGATTTCAACACTGCAGTCCAGCCTGGGCAACAGAGCAAGACTCCATCTCAAACAAACAAACAAAAACCAAAACAAGAATGTAGATATTTACAAGTAAATAAGGGTTTATGACATTTAGATGTCAAAAGTAAAAAAATGGTTTATAGTTTTAATATTATGATAAAAAATCACTGGGGAAAAAATCACAACAATAAACAGGAAGTTCTTATAGAAGAAATTTTGTCAGAATGCATCTATTCTATTAAGGAAACTATATTAAAATACATAAATCTTTAACAAAATATAGAGTTATAAAAATATATATGGACTACATAAGATTGTGTTCCAGATGTTTAATGATAGAGAATAAAAATGAAAGATTATGAATAATAAGAGCACAATTCATTTTCTTTCTTTCATTTTTACTTAAATACAGAAATATAACATTTAAAGACTAGAGTTTGGTCTTTTTTTTTTTTCTTTTTTTTTTTAACAGAGTTTCACTCTGTCACCCAGGCTGAAGTGCAGGGGCGCAATCATGACTCACGGCAGCCTCAACCTCCCTGGTGCTCAAGAGATCCTCCTGCCTCAGCCTCCCAAGTAGCTGGGACTACAAGCATGTGCCATTATGCCCAGTTAATTTTTGTATTTTTTGGGCAGATGAGATTTTGCCATATTGCCCGGGCTGGTCTTGAACTCACTGGCTCAAGAGATCCTCCCACCTCAGCCTCCCAAAGCGCAAGGATTACGGGTGTGAACCACAGTGCCACAACCCAGAATATAAAGGGTTAGAGAGGATCACTTTAGCTTAGATACAAACATAACCAAATGATACAACTGTTATATCTAATCAGTAATAAATAAAATTTTGATGTCAGAATTTTCCAAGTTTCAAACAGAATACCAATATTCTTAGTAATTAAAGACTGTCTTGTCTCCATACATATTTTAACTGCAAAAAAAAAAAAGATGTATTTTTGAACAAAAGCAAAGTATATTCCTAATTAAAAGTAGAATTCAGCAATAACAAGTAATATGTTGGGTCACTCAATGCCTTTAATACTTTCTTCATTATAAGTGGCTTCAGCCATTCCAGAGTGAATTTAAGGAAAACTACAGATTCAAGTTGATGCAAACAACTTCAAAAAAGTTCCATTGGGTGTGACAAAGAACTTATAGATAAAAGTAGCTGTGAAGAGCTGTTTCAGAGAGTACTGCAAAGACAAATGCACACCATGAAGAACAACAGAAACCAAGCTAGTGAGCACTGACTTCTCCCTTTAGTGGTCATTTATAATTTTGAATGACTGGATTTGCTACCTATTTTATTTACAAAACAATAGTAACAAAAGGGGCACTACGAACATCATGGATGTAGTTTCTTTTTCCCAAGCCTTTCCCTTTGTATCTAGGCTCATCCTCTTTCCTCTTTTCTTTCCTTATAAAGCAGTGTCTAGGAGCCACTGCAATGACAAACTAGTCTTTTGGGTAGCTCAGTCTGTTCTCAGGCTCCACCATGCAGTGACATTCATCAGAGCTTTGCAGGTACAAAGCTGTCCCCTTCTCCACTCCACATATCTATATTCCCACTTTGAATGGCCAATGAATAGAGTATTCTCTTTTTAATTAAGGTTAACTTCTTAGAAACAACCCTCCCCACCGCCAGCTTTACACTGCACACCATCAACCTCATATATATTCAGTTCTTTTAACACAAAACTGTATATAAATTGTTTTTTTTTTCCTTTTATGACCCTAAAAGTATTTTTTCAAAAATGAAACCTTGGAAAACCACAAGTCACCACTGAAGACTTCAATAAGATATTGCAACTACAGTTCAAATTTAAAATGATGTATCTTTCATAAGATTATGGGGATTGCAGAAAACTAAAACTTATAAATCAGAAGAGCATTTCTTACATTTTAAGAAAAAAAGGCATTCAGCTTCACCATGTCACCAACTTCTATTTGAACAGGTTATAACTATATATTAAATTCTAAAAGTTGTCTTAGGCAAAAAGTAATGATGTCAAATTGCCTCATTCTAAAAAGGCACTATCTAAAGAAGTAAAACTTTTATATGTAATAATTTTTATTTGAGCTTTCCATTGCTGGTGTTAATATCATCCTTTATTCTAATTGTTCTGCAGTCATAATATTCATATTAGATGAATCATATTACTATACTATTTTCAGTTGTAAATGAAAACAGAAACATATAAATGATCTGCTCAAATTAACTCTTCTGCCAGAATTTCTAGACTAAGATATTATTAAAACCTATAAAATTTTTGGCATTATATCCTTATCATGAATGTGTAACTAACCTGTTTAAGCAGATTAACTACTTAGGATCCAACGCTTAGCACTTTGAATGATAAACTGTTGTAGTTTTGTTTAGCTTCAAAGAAAAACAAATAATTACCTATGTGACACCATGATATATTCCATAAATATCTATGTTCCGACTTGACATAACAAAAATCCCCTTGAAACACAGTGGGAGATTTCTAATAATTAGTAGAAAAGTCAATATAATATATATTTTCTAAGTAACTTTTTGAAGTCCCCATATATTGTGGTACTAAACTGATTTTCTACATTTTGATAACAATGGACAAGGAACATATTTTTAGTTTAGAAAATTAAAGCATGAGAATCATAAGAACTCCTTCATGTATAAGAAAGGAAGATATCTAACATGCCTACCCTATTTCCTAGGTAACACTAGTTTTATTTTGGTAAGAGGTAAAATTATAAACATGAAGTAAGATAAAGTAGTGGGAAAGAAATAAAATTTGAATTCAGACTTGAGTTAAAACTTCACTTGTTTCAGCTATTAGCTACGTGAGTTTGGGAAAAATTACTTCAACCTATTTAGCGTAAGGTGGTACATATTTAGGATGTAAATATTCATATTTAGACTCTCATAGAGTTGCATGACTATTAAATAAAATGATATGTAAAACAGAGTAAAGGGCGGTGTCAAAAATAAGGATCTACAGTAGGTATTGTAATATTATTATGGCTTTTTTGATATTGTTAATTTTAAAATACTCTACAGATAATTTTAAAAACACTAAAATGGGCATAACAACATCTACCTTATATGAGATAGAATACAAATTAAATGAGATACACAAGTAAAACACCAACTCAGTGGCTAAATAAAGGTTGACTATTATTACTAATATTCCTCCAATTTTTCAGGTATCTGAACTTAATACTTTCAAAAGAGCCATCAATCAACTTCATTTTTAGGAAGGGGTGAGCAAGCACCAAATTGGCTTTGCCTAGGTTTCACCTACAAAATAAAGGGATAGCCTTGGCAGAGAGTTAGGAGACCTGAGTTTTAAGACTGACTCTGCTACAAGATAAAGCTATGATTTGGCCAAATTTATCTTATCAACACAATGCTATACCTTATGTGACTACCCCTGGGAATTTGATTTATCACTCTAACCAAAGAATCAACATTATTGACTACTTACTAATTTTTTCACTGTTTATTTTCACTTTAGAAACGTTCATGCTGGACCTTACTGAAAGAAATACTCTTTGTGTATATAAATGTGACAGAAAATATCATAGAACACTTCCAAAACACTGGGCAAAAGATTTTTTGTTAAGTCAGACAGCACTTTAAAAAAGTATGAGGATTGGAGCATGAATCACAATCAGACTTATTTTCTCAAAATCCATACAAACAGAAAAGTCTAAGAAATATCTTTAAGAGATCTCGGGATATTTAGAATGCCAAAATCATAGCAGTTTATGCAGATAATTACTTTAACACAAAATAGACCAATAACATTTATTTCAGGTAGAGTTATTTGATATCGGATTTTTCAGAGAAACCTTAAATGTTTGCGAAAAATCAACATGTATATCTCATATTTTTACATACTCCAGCTTCCCTTTACTTAGTTGTGGCTTTAGTTTAAAAAAAAAAATCAGGTTGGGGTCAGGCATGGTGACTCACGCCTATAATCCCAACATTTTGGGAGGCTGAATTCAGAGGATCACTTGAGCCTAGGAGTTCAAGACCAGACTGGGCAACATGGTGAAACTTCATCTCTACTAAAATACAAATAAAATAAAATAAAATAAAATAAAATAGCTGGGTATGATTATACATGCCTGTATTCCCAGCTACCCGAGAAGCTGAGGCGTGAGAATCAAGAATTGCTTGGACTCAGAAGGTGAAGGTTGCAGTGACTAGCCGAGATCACGATACTACGCTCCAGCCTGGGTGCCACAGTGAGACTCTGCCACATATGTACACAAATACATACATATATACATACATACATACATACGTAAGTAAACACATAAATAAATAAACAAAAAGTATGTGTGAGTTGACAATTTGAAGAACTGCAGAAACCCACATTCAGTTATCTAGGTAGGGAGGCAACGTGTCTGCTCCCATCCTACTCCTCCATCCAGATTGCTGGCATCTGAAGGAAAAACTGCCTATGGTCCTCATCCCATTAGGTACACTAGCTTGAAAATAGTTCTTCCAAAGGTATTTATCTTTTTTGGATTCTTACTATGCTCTATAACCCTGGACCCAAGAGTGTAGGAGATATAGAAAACATAAATGATATGTATAGGAATGGAAAATTGGCTGCATGTGTGTGTAAAACTGTAACATTGTCCATTAGCTCTATTTCTTGAGCTCAAAAACAGATCAAGTACCTTTTAATCATTTTTTTGGTGTAAATGAGCTTGAGAATCAGGAGTGGAGAAGCCCATGTGCAGGTACTGATGGAAACATAGGGGCATGTGGAATTAAATACCATTTGTACACTTGCAGCAGTACTGTTTTTCCAGTAATCTTTATTGCAAAGATAATACGTCAGCATATTATGGATTTAAAAGAGGTTGTAAACTAACATTCTTAATACTTTTTTTGGGAAAATGTACAATTGGACAACTAACAAAACAATCCAATTTTTAGAACAAAGTTCCTTCTTAATCTTATCTACATAAAACAAACATGGAATTTCTACATATACTCAGAGAGAAAATACAGACATTTTCAAGAGTTCAAACCCAGAAGTCTGAAAGAATAAGTTCTAGAGGAAGCAATGTGATTTCTCACAGGAAAGCAAGCGTCTTATACAACACAGATTTCATAACTTATGTTTTAGTAAGCAAAATTTCTGAGTAATTCATCAATTAGAGGTATTGTTCAAGAATATGAATGGAGATATGTTTCTTGAATAAAATCTTATTATAGCTCCTAATAGACAAGGAAAAAACCTGGAGGTCTGTTATGGATTTACAGAGGTAGTATATAAAAAGTAATTACCCTTAAAAACTAACATCAGCTACAGAGTGGAATAATAGACATGGGAAACTTGGAAAGATGGGAGGGAAGAAGATGGGTAAGGAATAAAAAATGACCTAATGGGTACAAGGTACAGTATTCCAGTGATGGTTACACTAAAAGTCCAGATTTACCACTAGAGTATAGCCATGTAACACGCACACTTGTACCCCCTAAATCTATTTTTTAAAAAGTCAGCATTTTCAAAGCTTACAGAAAGAGTCCTATATTTCCTCCTGTATTATTAATGAAGATTCATGTAAATTATAGAGATGATTAAACAGAATTTGATGACATAAAACTAATGTAGTGTACTTTCTCCTGCCTGACTATAAAAATGACATAAATTAAGCAAAATAATGTTTTAAAACATAACACCAAGACATCATTCCAGAACACAGCCAATGAAGAAAGAGAACAGTAAGATACAAGGAGGCAGTGCTTCCTAACTGCATTAGCTGAATCTTCATAGTCCCCTATGTGGCCATGTGGCTCAGGGTGGTTGAAACACTGGAAAGGGCAAAGCAAAGCATAATGAGGACCCCAGGAGACAGAGACCTACATATTTACGCTGGAAGAGTTGAGCAAAAAATTAGAAAAATCGAAATTAAGTTTTTTTCTTTCCTAAATTAAAGAATCTATGATGTTAATATCTAAAATACTGCCTCTAAATACTTATTAAGGAAGATGAAGTGAGGACACGACATTTGCTTTTTAAAAAAAAAAATCACTGATAAGAGGACTAGAGTGGAGGTAGGAAGTCTCTTTACTCCTAAAAAAAAATCAAGCTATGGCCAGGCACGGTGGCTTACATCTGTAATCCCAGAACTTTGCGAGGCTGAGGTGGGAGGATCACAAGGTCAAGAGATCAAGACCATCCTGGCCAACATGGTAAAACCGCATCTCTACCAAAAATACAAAAATTAGCTGGGTGTGGTGGCGCACGCCTGTAGTCCCAGCTACTCGGGAGGCAAGGGCAGGAGAATCACTTGAACCTGGGAGGCAAAGGTTGCAGTGAGCCAAGATCGTGCTACTGCACTCCAGCTCTCTTTTGCCTATAGATTATGGGAAGATAATGAAATTGGTTTAGGTACAGATTAAAGAGGCAACATTTCACTAAAGATGTGAAAAGTTACTAGGAATATACTTTGAGGGTTAGCTTTATGCTTTCTGGATAATTAAGACTAATAAAGCTAGGAAGCTAATTTATCATGCAAGGACTATTAAATAGACAGATGCAACTTTCTCATGGTCTCAACTAGTATATTATTTAAATATCTTGTGTATGCTGCCCCATAGGGCTGTAACAATTTTTATAAAGTGTTAGAATGAATGCTGACACGCATCTTACTTTATTACTGAAGCCACGCCAAAAGGTACTAATTAGGGTAGTTCAGCTACACAATGTTTAGGTACTAATTACCCCACTTCCTAAACCAAATATTCTAAGAAGTACTAAGAATGCACGGCAAAAAGTCACTGGTTGCAAGATCAAATACGGTGCTTTACAAACAAAAAGAACAATACGGGAGAGATCCAAGATGGCCGATTAACAACAGCTCAGGATTGTAGCTCCCAGTGAAAGCGCAGAGAGCGAGTGGACGCCGCACTTTCAGACGAATTTTTGTTGCCCACAGACTAGGAGATTCCCAGCGGAGGAGCCACACG